>MCJB01002425.1:99828-233318 GCA_002018475.1 Nicotiana obtusifolia | reverse complement strand
GGGGGGGGGGGGGGGGGCAACGTACCGGGAACCAAAAGGCCATCTGGCTTTGTAACTAATTCGATCCTCATTCTAAATTATGGATATGATACTCTAACAGAAAAGAAGCCAACGCCAGCGTGCGTTTCCCAGAAGATTTAGAAGACTCAAAGAGAAGAAGAGATTTTCGTGACAGTTTATATATACAGTTCACAGAATATCAAAGCGGTAAAAGTGACATTTAGCACATTAGGCTCAAAACACGTAAAAATCAGATCAAAAACAAAAGCCAAGTATAACAGTTATCCTAAGCTCTAATTCTAAACCCTGAACCAGAGATTCTGGGTTCGATCCCCAACTGAGTCACCAGAGTTATCACACCTCTTTTTTCACGAGGGATAGGGGAGTTTTACCAATTAAAGTGACAAGGGGAGTTTTACCAATTAAAGTGACATTATTCGAAATGGGATTACTTATTTAATTTAGAGTCGCCACTTGGGATAATTATTATGGTGTCCTAAGTCACCAGTTTAGTTTAAAATCCCAAATAGAGAAAATTGACCCTATTTATGGTCTGCGAACACAGAATACCGGGTAAGGAATTATGTTAACCCAGTAGAAGGTGTGAGGCACTTCCGAGTACCGTGATTTTAGCACGGTCGCTCAACTATTAATAATTGGCCTAATTATCTGATTATTCCATGTTTAAAACCTATTGTGATTTTTACTTTTCTAATCGCTTTTAACAGAATTTTAATTATTTTTAGGATTTATGGAGTTTATTTGAATAAGTCAGGATGTCGCTCACTTATTATTTTTGTACACATTGCGAATCGTGTCACGTGAAATGCACCTGCGATTTACAACATGTTTATTATTATTATCATTTGAAATTGTGATCAAGTCACGTGAAACGCGCACGTGAACTGGGATTTACGTATCATTGACTATGCCACGGGAACTGTATCCATAGTCATGATAATTTATTTAAACGCGCCTAAAGCAAACTATGATATTTGAGAACTATATTTTTCTAACTACTTGGAGATTCACTGTGAGGCCATAATTTATGGGAAGTTCTTTGTAGGATCAACATTTGGATTCTTTGGCAAATTCATTTGCTTGATTAAATTGGAAGGATTATAATTCTAAAATTCAGATTGCATTTCAGTTATGTTGGAGCAGACTAGTTAGGAGCATGCCTGGGCTAAACATGAAGCCCTTAGCGCATCTGCCAGCCCTTTTCGACCAATTAGTGTCGACGGCCCATATAAAATCCCCTTATGGGCCAGTTGTAGCGTTAATGGGCTCTGGATTGAAGCCTGAATTGCTTACCACTTCTACGTACCACATTTGTGGTAAACTTAATGGACCAGCTTACTGCCCAGGCCTAATTTAGCTCAAAACCAGATGGGTGCACGTAAATATTACAGGTTCCAACAAAGTACAAATATATGGTAGTCAAAATATTGTATGCTTAACTTGTAATAACAGACAAGGAATTCAAATTTACTGGAATTAAACTTAGTACGTCATAGTGACTATTCTTACCAACTACAGCTTCAAAACTGAAAAATAACTATATGAATACACATATGTCTGCATCCAGATTCTTCTTCACTGCTTGTAGGAGGGTGAAACTATCAGCTAACACATTGCAGCATTGCATGGAGTCTTTCAATCCTCCAATTTGATCAACCAGTGCTCAAACTTAAGGACTGACTGACTTTAGCTTAAACAATGTCCTTCAAAACATGACTGTTTAACTGGACAAATACCAAACTAAATTCCAGATCTGAAGATAAGTAGCTTTCACTCAATATAGCATTTAAACATAACTAAGCACTAATTGACTAGGCAGTAGATCAGCAGATGAAGTCTTTGAAGCAGCAAGTAAATACAACTTAGATTTTAACTCAAGCAAACAGTTTCATTAACAGAATAATACAAACAGACCTTACAAGGAACATTATAAACACATAGATGTAGGCAACTTCATGAAATCAAAAATTTACTTATCATTTACATATCTCAAAGAAGAATTACAGATAAAGTTTCTACATACCTAGAAGCAAAAATCAGTAGAAGAATTTGACAAGGTACAAGTTAGAATTAAAAGGTGAGATTCAGCAGCAAAGAACGGCAACAAACTTCAGCAATTAAACCAAGTAATTTCACAACTTGAATGCCACTCAAAATCCCAGAAAATGAAGCAGATAAATATAGATGCGTGAGAATTCCATAGAGGATTAGTGTCTCTGTGTATCTGTGTGTTTTCTGCCAGAATTCTCCTCCAGAATTTCAACTCACTTTTCTTTTATTTTTAGCTAAGTTTAATTTTGCAGATAGTTTTTTAGGATCCGTGCTTTTTTGTATTTGCTCTATGAGCCTATATATATATATATATATATATATGTACTGAATGCTGAATGAGAGAGAGTCTAATGGGGGAAAGGATTATGTCAGCGTAAATAAAGGGACTGTCAAAGGGGACGGAATATTTTTGTAACTGAAAAATGCCAGCTGCACTATTTGCAGTTAATCCTTTTCTTTCCCCACCCTTCTTAATTTATTTTCTACTCCTAAGGCCCCCAAAGCCTAATTTCTTTTCAAATACAGCCCCCAAACCCACCTAAACATGCACTTACTAACCCAAAACCAATGGGCCTGCCTGTCAAATAAGGCAGGTCTCCACTTGACCAAATAATAAAAGCACGGAGCAACAGGAAAACTTTCAAAGCAATGACTCTTTAACACTAAATGCATCAAAGTTAACCAATCGTCATGTAATCTTAAACATGCAAACAGAGAACCGGTTATTTGTTAAAACCTATTATGCTAATATGTAAAAAAGAACATAGAACAAGAGAAGAAGAAGAAGAAGAAGAAGAAGAAGAAGAAGAAGAAAAGAAAGTAGACGGACATTAGCTAAACAAAACGAAGCAAGCTTATCTGGTAACATTCATCAACCAACAGGTCCGAGCACTTTTAGAAACGAGCCGAAAGTAACATCAATCAAGAACAATCTATTAACGTGAGTTTTGATTCGAATCGCGTTCTGAAATTTCAAGAACCGACACTTGTAGAATTAGGATTTCCGACTTCTTAGTTCTAAAATCCGTGAAGTTGTAGGGATTTTTGAAGGGAATGGGTTGGATATTAGGAATGAGGAGGCGAAGGAGATTATGTGGTAGTGATTTGGGGTTGTTTGGAGACTGTCCGCCGCCGTGGGGCGATTTTCGGGGGCTGCTCTGAGAGAGAGTGAGAGAGATGAGACATGAGAGGGTCTTTAGGGTCTTGGGGATTAGGGGACTGGTTTGGACACATATGTGGGAAATAAGAGGTGAGTTCCGGACCGTAGGATCAAGGGAGATCAAGGGCTGAGATTGGGCGTGATAAAACGATGTCGTTTTGGTCAATGAGGTGGGTTGGACCGGTTTTGGGTAGTGGGATGGGGCGAAATTGGGTTTCTAAAGGGGATGGGCTTTGAAATTGGGCTTTAAAACAGTGGCCCAGTCTGATTTAGCTTAACAACCTTTTCTTTCTTTCCATTAGACCTTTTCAGAAATAGCCACATTACTTCTAATTTTATTTATTTTGCAAAAAGAAAAAAAAAACTCAATTAGCATTTAAACTAATTAATTAAATTAATTGATTAAAGCTAATATATATTTTTATGGTTTTGTTTTATACATGATCTAACCTATGAGTAATTCTTAAATGCAATTAACACACTAAAATAAAAAATTATTTTTTGATAATTTTCATGATTTAAACATTTCTGAATATGCGTGAATAATGCGAAGCAAAAATAAAGAAAATTTTCTAAAATTCTCTAAGAGCAATTAAAATTATTTTTGGACTATTGTTAGGAGTAATTTTCTATGTGGGGCAAAAATTAGATGCTCACAGCCATAGAAGACATCAACCTCGAGCTGTGGTCAAAACCATCATGAACTCTGTGAAACCCATTAGCACATAGTCAAGCTATCAGAACTGGATCTATCTAAATCAACCAAGTCATGCAGATTGCGCAATCCAAAAATAACGTGAACCGAAATGCTCGCTCTGAAGAGCCCTTCAATAAATTTGAAGATATTCCTTTTATCTCTCTAATACTGCTATGTAGAACCAATAATGATATAGAAGTACTGTAAGTCTCGAAATCTTCCTTTGCAAATCTTAGATCTTAACGACACACAAATCCGGAAATCAGTAGATACCATATATGAATCTTGAGCCCACTAGAACCATTCTCGAGAGCCATCAATATTGATATAGAAGTACTGTAAGTCTCAGATTCATCAAGAACAAATCTTAGATCTTAGCGACATGCAAATCCGGAAATCCTTAAATACCATATATGAATCTTGAGCCCACTAGAACCATTCTCGAGAGTCACTGACTCTGACCTAGTCTCTAATATTTCACGATCCAAAATCCTAACAATGATGGCGCCTAACACACCTGCTAGGCAAGCTGACACATAACAATAAAGAACCAAAATTACAAAATTTATAAAAATAGCATAAGTTTGAAACTTCTATAAAGCAAAACACCGCTAATACATGATAAATCTCCCAGAACTGGTAAGTATAGAGTTGTGAGCTCTACATCAGAATACATGTCTGAAAGACTAAATAACAATACTATCTGAATTGAAACAACAGTACATAAGAAAAGACAAGTCAAAACTGCCACCAAGAATGCAGCTCTACCTCGCCTCTCAAAGCTCAGCTCAACAAGCAAATCTACTGCCGATAACTAGTCTCCACACCTAGATCTAACAATTAACTGCAAAGTGTAGTATGAGTACAACCAACCCAGCATACTCAATAAGTACCATAACTAATATTTGCGAGGTAAAAGAAGCTAGATTACAAGTGATACTTGCTATAAACTATACTGTTTCATCAATTTAACAAGTACAGAACAATATTGTAAGCAAGTCACAAAGCACAGAAGGAGTCCTTTGAGTGTGTTGTGAAATTACTCAAGTTCTTTGTTCAGTCAGTGGTACAACATATAAAGATGATATGCAACTAAATCAGATAATTAAACCATGGAAATTACAAGTAAAGATGAAATGCAAGTCCAAAACAATCACTAGCCAGATTTCCTCAACCTTTACATATCCGTTCCCAACCACTGATCAGCTTTCCTCAATATCCGCATGTACATAATCAAGAGAGAAACATGGGAGGGTGACCCTAGGGGGATGGATCCATATCCACATGCAAGCACGGCAAATTCAACATGATACTAGCCAGGTGTGGTCACAAGATCAATATCATAATCCGCCCGGCGTGGTCACAGGCTATATCACAATCCGCCCATCGTGGTCATAGGCATAATAACACAATCCGCTCGGCGCGGTCACATGCATAATAACACAATCAAAACGACATGTTCACAGGCATAACAACACAATCTGGCCGGCATGGTCACAAACATAATAACACAATCTGCCCTGCGTGGTCACAGGCTTCCAATCCAATCATATTACTCAGTAGCAAACAAATAACAATATATGTATATGATGAATGAATAACAAATCTCATGCTCCTAGACTGGTAGGTATGACACGTTAAAGTATAGGCACGTGCAAAGTGTTCTATCATCGCTCAAATCGGCAATTTCATCATAAAAATAACATTTATCAAGTTTATTAAGGGATTTAGCCTCTAAGTATCCTCAATCATGGTTCAAATAGTTCACAACAACGTTAAAAATATGTGGTATAGACAAAAGCCCCAAATTTCAATCTTTATATCCATATATTAGGTATTAAAATCCACGGGGAATAATGATATATAATTAAAAATAAGTAAGAATTACTTAATCTTAAGATTGGGATAAAATTCCTCTCAACATTTACCTTCCCCCGCTCTCCAAAACTCAAAATGGTGAAAATAAGCAAACTCCCAAAATTTTAGACATAAAATACCCCTGATAACCAGTTCTTCTTCGCGAACGCGATCGCGACCATCACCTTCGCGATTGTGCTTCATAAATGTTTAGCTCATTTTTCTTCTTTGTGATTGCAAAACACATGACGCATTTGCGATGCATGAAATCACTTGGCCAGATTTCCCGTGGGCCATCCAGGCGATCGCGATTCACAACATCCCTAGCTCAGCTCTTCTTCGCGATCACAACATTGTCTACGCAATCGCAATGTACAACTTCTAGCTCTCTTTCGGGATTGCAATAGCCATTTCGTGATCGCGATTCATACCTCTATTGTTGAAAATTTGCAGCTGCAACATGACTCAAAATGATCCCAAACCACCCTAAAACATAATTCCGTAAACTCTTTACGAACTTATTAGAGAGACGAAAATACGTGTAACAATATCAAACTAATAATCAAAGATAATTCCAAATTATAAAACTCTCTTAAGTTCATGACTTTCAATTTTCGATTGGAAAGTCGAATTAACCCCCGGCCACCCGAGACCCAAATCGGAACATACAATACAAGTTCAAAATTATCATATGAACTCACTAACCTTCAAATCATGAATCCGAGCTTATTTACCCAAAATATTAACCCTGGTCAACTCTTATTAACTTAAATCTTCTAGTTGACAACCAAGTATTTCATATCATCCCCGAACCTCTTAGAACTCGAACCAACCATGCATACAAGTAATAAAATATCACATAAACCTACTCAAGGTCTTAAATAATAGAAAAAAGTTGCTAGAACTCAAAATAATCGTTTGGATCGTTACATATTCAATGCCCCAAATAACTCTTGCTTGTTCTTGAATGTTTTCTCAAGGAATAAATAAGTTTCATCTTTATAACTATGGTTCCCTTGTGTTCCAGAGCAACCTTCTAGTAATGATGCTATGGAACGTCTTCATCTGCTAGAATATCCATATTCATTGAATATTCTCTATTATGATCCAACCCATGTAATCATCACATCTTTTATTATTAATTATCTCTTCATCAACCTATGGTTATGGCGATAGTGGTGATAAAGCTTGTTGATATACTCAACTATGTTATCCTTATAATAGACCTAACATCATCACTAGCAATAACAAGAAGATACAGTTTAACATGCTGATCATTCCTAATGAAAGAAGGAACTACTTTCATCTTACTAGGCACATATTTAATCATATAGAACATTACCAGGTTCACATTTTAACTGACCACATTTATTTACGCTCTCAATTAACTGTTTAAAGCAATCTCTTTGGGGCACAGCAAAAACTAATGCCGATGTCAAGTTGGACTACTACTTCCAAATATTTTACAGTCTCCACTCAAACTTCGGCTGAACAAATCAAAGAATGTATCTCATACAACGAATGACTAACACAATTTACTTCAAAAATGACCACCCAAAATCATAATTGAATCTTCCTCTTCGGATACAAGTATAAGAAAATGCAACAATACAGGTGAGCTAAGACCGCAATGGAATGGACAAAGCTTGGGGAACTGAAATTTATGCTAGCTATGGAGCAAAATCTGAGCATAATCAATCCGCAAATTCGACCGGAATCACTGTTAGTGCAAACCAAAAGCAGAAGGTTTATGGAGGAAAATAATTTGGTTTCTTCATTTTGGACAAAATATATTTATTTATATTTTGAGTTCAAATTGCGAATTTTCAAGACTTTGGAAGTGAGATAGAATACACCTTTTCACTTTGATAATCCAAGTTCTCCCTAATCTTAAAAAGATTCATCTTGCAAAGAATAATAACTTGAGCATTAATTTCCCAACTGAGTATGTAAAAAGGGGGAATTAGCTTGACGGACCCATGTTACTACATAATTTCACAAATAAGAAATAATTTGGCATTGGCCTGCGTGATTCTATTAAAATTTTTGCTTTTTGAGTGGAAATTTTTCACAATATATATTGTAATTTATTTACCCGAAATAAATCATTACCTAGAAGTGTATATTAATTATGAAAATCCTAAGTTGCGATTTAAAGAGTATAAATTCTCTTATGATTATGCAAGCCCCTTTGGTTGATATGTTTCCTCGATGACTCTGGTCGTTTGAATATCTATTTTCAAACTCTGTGATGTATCACCAGGGGTTGGAACATGGAAAGTGCATATTTTGGAATGAGGGATGCACTGCTAAGAGCTCTGATTATCCAAATTCCTCGAAAGATTTGAGAGGCATTTGGTTAACAATTTTGAAGAAGAATTTCACCAGAAATTTATTTCTTATTTTTTTTTCAAAAAATTGCTTTTCATCTAAACGTAAAGGAAAAAATTTTGATTTTCCAAATTCCTAAATGTATCATAGTTTGATAAATAACGAAGCAAATAGTGCCAAGTATCGGCTTATTTTGAGGTCAAAAGCCGCCTCAAGGACAATCGCCACTCAACTTGTCTGTTAGTTGTCAGACCTCAAAATCCCATCTTTAGGATCGTGATGCACCTAGTCTTTAAGACTAGGTAAGTCTAACACATGCTGAGATTTAACAAAAATAACTAACTTGGCTATTGAATTAAACTGATAAATGACATAATAAAGCTAAAACTGATCAATAGTCATACATTCCCAAAATCGGAATTACGGATTCATAAGCTCTAGTAAGAGTAAACAAAGGCAACACTGTTTTGGAATGAAAATAAATAGTAGTAAATGTAATATTAGAAGGAGACTTCGAGGCCTACGAGCGGACTGGTAGGTATACCTTGAAGTCTCTTCAGCAACTCAAAACAGCTAGCTAACGTCCCACACGCTTCGAGGTACCTGGATCTGTAAAAAAATATGCAAAAGCTTAGTATGAGTACACCACAACGATACCCAATAAGTATCAAGGCTAACCTCGTTGGAGTAGCGACGAGGTTCAAGTCAAGACACTCACTAGATACAAAACCTATGCGAAATGTTAATATAAAGCTAACAACAGAAAGTAAAAGCAATAAATGGAAACGAAGAGTAAACATGTGATAAAACAGTAAAATAATCAAAATATATTTAAAATACAAATGAGATAAATTAAAAAAAATAATAACAGTTCAAATCATCAAGCTGTTCCAACAAAGAATTTACGACAAGAATCACCCTAAGGTACCACACCTTATAATCACAATTCACAAGCCACAAATAAACAATCTTCCTTATGATGCCGCGTGAGCCTCACATTTTAAAAATATAATTCCCGAAATAGCTTCACGTGCATAAGACCTCTTATCTCACCGCGTGTGCTTCAAATGAAGTAATTCCCCTTAATAGCAACACATGCATGAATCCCCCTTATTTCGCCGCATGCGCATCGATAACACCACCCTTATGCCGCCACATGCACATCTCATCACAACACAATAATCAAATCACACCACACGTGTCCATATGCTACAATATTGCCAAATAAACAATACCAATATCACAACAATATATATCCCATGGCTCAACAATAATGTGTACAAGAATTTCAACAACAACAACACAATAAAACGGGAAATAACTCAACAAAGAAATGTGTTCCATATAACAACAACTTCAATTCAATGCATATAAATAACCTAAGAGTCTAAGTCGGTCAACTACCACATATAAGCCGGGTACACACTCCTCACCTTGTGTACACGTCTTTCACATAATTCAAATAATGTAATTAGACCAAATCCTATGGGGTAGTTTTTCCACACAAAGTTAGGCAAGATACTTACCTCAATTAGGCTAAATCAACACTCATAAATAGCTTTTCCTTAAAAATTCACCTCCGCACAGCTTAAATCTAATGAAAAATGACTTAATATCATTAAACAATGCAAGAGAAACTAATTCTGATAATTACAGCTAAGATCTTTACACAATTCCCTAAAAGTCGACCCCCGGCCCGCCCTGTCAAATCCCGAGTCCAAAGGCAGATCTCGACTGCCCATAATCCCACGAGTCTATTTATGTGTTTTGTTTATAAATCCATGTCCAATTCGACTCTCAAATATCAAATTTTTATTTTTCAAAACATAAACAAAATTTTCCAAAATTTCTCTTCAAATTTATGGATTATATGTTATATCTCATAAAAATCATCAAAATCGCCTCCTACCGAGTCTAGGGCTCAAAAATGTGATAAATGAAGCTAAGTCCCAAAATCCCACTATTTTGTTTAGCTACAGGTCTCGCAAATGCGACTTGGGGTTCACAGATGTGAACCCGCAAACGCGAAAGATGCATCGCAAATGCGATGCCTGAGAGACCTAGGGAATGCTGCAAATACGACCCTCAGTTCGCATTTGCAAAGTTAGTCGCTCTCGCAAAAGGGGGAGTTTGGTCGCAAAAGCGAACAGCTCCCAGCCCAGTCCCTCTTCGCATTTGCGAGACTGGCTTTGCTTACCCATTGCCCTCTTCGCAAATGCAATGTCAATTCTACAAAGGGGATGGTTGCAAATGCGAACTGGTGCTCGCATTTGCAATAACTGCAACACCAACACACCAGTTGCTGAGAAACCAGCCCAAATCAATCTCAAACACGTTTGAAACTCACTTGAGCCCTCGAGGCTCTACACCAAATATCCACACAAATATAAAAATACCATACGAACTCACTCGCGCGATCAAAACACCAAAATAACATCCGAAGACACGAATCGGACACCAAAACACATAGAAAATCACAATGAACTCAAGAATCTCTAGAAATGCGTCTGATTCTTATCAAACCAACTTGGAATGTCACCAAACTTTGCAAACAAGTTCCAAATAACGAAAACAGGCCTACTCCAAATCCTGAAACCATAATCTGGACCTGATAGTCATAAAGTCAACCTACGGTCAAACTTAGGATATTTCTAAACTTTCAAATTTTCAACTTTCAGCAAAACAAGCCAAATCAATCTAGGAACCTCCGAATTCAATTTCAAGCACATGCCTAAGTCCAATAAACACACGAACGTGTTAGAACCCTCTAAAAAAAACACTGTTCGAGGATCATTTTTACAAAAGTCAAACCTCTGTCAACATTTCCTACTTAAGCTTCTAAACAAAGAATCAATGGATCCAAATTATTCCAAAACGAAACCTACCATCTCTGCAAGTCATAAAACCACAAACACACATACGGGAAGCTACAAAAGGAGAAACACAGCTCAAATACACAAAACGATCTGTCGGGTCGTTACATTCTCCCCCTTTAAAATAAAAGTTCATCCTTGAACGAGTATAGAGACATACATGAAAGCCAAAAATATGAGGGTAACGGCTCCACATGGCATTCTCGGTCTACCAAGTCACCTCCTCTACCGGTTGACCTCTCCATTGAACCTTCATCGAAGCAATATTCTTTGACCTCAACTTCTGGACCTGCCTGTTTAATATAGCCACCAGTTCCTCAATATAGGTCAAATCATTATGTAATTGCTCTGGGCTGAAATCTAACACATGAGACGGATCACAATATTACTTCCGGCACATGGAAATATAAAAACACTAGGTGAACTCCCGATAAGCTAGGTGGAAATACAAGTCTGTAGGACACCTCACCCACTCTCTCAAGGATCTCAAAAGGACCAATATAATGAGGAATCAAGTTGCCCTTCTCCTCAACCATCATCACACCCTTCATAGGTGAAACTCTGAGTATAACTCTCTCACCCACCATGAATGCCACATCACGAGCTCTCCGATCAGCATAACTCTTCTGCCTGGATTGTGATGTACGAAGCCCATCCAGAATCAACTTTACCTTCTCCAAAGCATCACAGACCAAATTTCTTCCCAACAACCTAGCCTCCCTAGGCTCAAACCAACCAAATAGAGATGACATCGCCTCCCATATAAGGCCTCTTAAGGAGCCATATGGATGCTCGACTGATAGCTATTGTTGTAGGCGAACTCTGTTTGCGGTAGAAAATAATCCCGTGATCCCACGAAGTCAATGACACAGGACCATAACATGTCCTCTAATATCTGAATAGTGCACTCAGACTGTCCGTCCGTCTGGGTTGAAATGTCGTACTCAGCTCGACCTTTGTGCCCAACTCATACTACATGGCTCTCTAAAAATGCGATGTGAATTGCATGCCTTGATTGGAGATAATAGACAATGGCACACCATGAAGGAGAACAATCTCACAAAGATAAATTCGAACCAGCTGCTCTGATGAGTAGGTAGTCATGATTGGAATGAAGTGTGCAGACTTGATTAGCCTGTCTATAATGACCCACACAGCATCGAATCTCCTCAAGGTCCGTGGAAGTCCAACTACAAAATCCATGGTGATACGCTCCTACTTCCACTCTGGAATATCAAGCCTACAAAGCAAACCACCCAGTCTCTGATGCTCGTACTTCATCTGTTGATAGTTCAAATACAGAGCCACATACTCTACAATATCTTTCTTCAATCTTCTCCACAAGTAGTGCTGCCTCAAGTCCCGGTACATCTTTGCGGTACTCGGATGAATGGAACACCGCAAACGATGGGTCTTCTCAAGTATCAACTCAAGCAACCCATCCACATTGGGCACATAAATCTGACCCTGTATCCTCAACAGCCCATCCTCACCAATAATCACCTCCTTGGCATCACTGTGTTGCACCGTGTCCTTAAGGACAAGTAAGTTGGGATCATCATACTGACGCGCCTTGATGTGCTCAAACAAAGAAGACCATGAAGCCACGGAAGCAAGAACCCGATTAGGCTTCGAAACATCCAACTTCACATACTTGTTGACCCAAGTCTAAGCATCCAAAGCTAATGGCATCTTCCCAACTGGCACAAAAGCAAGACTACCCATGCTCTCATCCTTCCTACTCAAAGCATCAGCCACTAAATTGGCCTTCCCGTTATGATAAAGAATGGTGATATCATAGTCTTTTAGTAGCTCTAACCACCTCCGCTGCCTCAAGTTCAGATCTTTTTGCTCAAACAAGTATTGTAGACTACTATGATCTATTAATACCTCACAAAACACATAGTAGAGATAGTGCCTCCAAATCTTTAGCACGCACATAATGGTTGCCAACTCTAAATCATGTATTAGGTAGTTCTTCTCAAGGGGCTTCAACTGACGTGAAGCATAAGCAATCACTATACACTCCTGCATCAATACATACACAATACCAATCTGCGAAGCATTACAATAAACTATATAAGAACCTAGAACCCGATGTTGAAGGCAAAACCAGAACTAGAGTGTGGTCAAGGCAGTCTTGAGCTTCTGAAATCTCTCCTCACACTCGTTATACCACCTGAATGGGGCACCCTTCTGCATCAATCTAGACAAATAAGCTGTGATGGATGAAAAAACCTCCATGAAACGACGATAATATCCATCCAATCCTAGAAAACTCTGCATCTCATTAGGAAAAGACGGTGTGGGCGAACTCTGAACTACCTCCACTTTCTTCGGATCCACCTTAATCCCCCCACTAGACACCACGTGGCACAATAATGCCACTAAATCAAGCCAAAGCTTGCACTTGGAGAATTTAGCATATAGCTTCTTCTCCCTCAAAGTCTGGAGCACGATCGTCAAGTGCCGCTCATGATCCTCCCGACAGCGAAAATACAACAATATGTCTTCAATGAATACGATAATCAAGAAATCAAGATGTGGCTAAAATACACTGTTCATCAAGTGCATAAATGTTGTTGGGGCATTGGCAGCCCAAAAGACATCACCAGAAACTCATAGTGACCATAGCGAGTCCTGAAAGCTGACTTCGAAATATCTGAGTTTTGAATCTTCAACTGATGGCACCCTGATATCAAGTTAATCTTCGAGAATACCCGAGCACCCTGAAGCTGATCAAACAAATCATCAACACACGATAGTGGGCACTTGTTCTTGACTGTAACCTTGTTCAGCTGCCTGTAGTCAATATACATCCTCATAAAGCTGTCTTTTCTTCTTCACAAATAGAACTAGAGCACCTCAAGGTGAGACACTCGATCGGATGAAACCCTTATCAAGCAACTCCTAAAGTTGTTCATTTAATTCCTTCAACTCTACTGGTGCCATGCGATATGGTGGAATAATGTTGGGCTGAGAGCTCGACACCAAGTCAATACTAAAATTGATATCCTTATCGGGCAGCATGCCTGGTAGGTCTGTTGGAGACACATCTTGGAAATCTCTCACTACCAATACAGACTCAACGGTAGGAGTATTAGTACTAACATTCCTCACAAAGGCTAAATATTCCAAGCACCCCTTCTCAACCATCCGTTGTGCCTTCAGAAAGGACACCACACTACTAGGAACATGGCCCAATGTACCTCTCCACTCCAAACTCAACAACCTTGTCATAGCCAATGTCACGATCTTGGCGTGACAATCCAGAATAGTGTTATATGGTGACAACCAGTCCATGCCTAGAATCACATCAAAGTCCACCATATTGAGTACTAGAAGGTCAACCCTTGTCTCAAAATACGACCGATAGACGTGTTCTACCACAATAGAATTCCCAATAGGTGTAGAGACATAAACAGGGGCACTCAAAGAATCACGAGATATATCCAAATATGAAGCAAAGTAAGAGGATATATACGAATAAGTGGAACCCGGATCAAATAAAACCGATGCATCCCTTTGATGGACAGAAATAGTGCCTGTGATTGCATCATCTGATGCATCAGCCTCAGTCCTACCCGTAAAAGCATAACCACGGGCCTGGCCTCCCCCTCTAGCACACCCTCTACACGCATGTCCTCCACTCCTAGCGGGCTTTGCAACTTGAGTAACAACCATAGTTTGTGAACCATGTGGAGGTGCACCCCTCTTAAGTCTTGGACAATCCTCACCATATGCCTAGTACCACCGCGCTTGAAACAACCTCCATGCGGAAATGCCTGCTAGATTTAAGTCAAACCTAGTAGGCTAGAATGACCGCGGTAGGCACCCCATGCAGGAGGTACACTAGAAAGTGGTTGGCAAAATGGTCGCTCTCAAGTCTCTGAATGACTAGTGCACTATGAGTATCCTGAAGTATAGAATGAATTGGTCGACTGGCATAACCTTTGCCATGATGAGTTGAAACTGCAGAGCAAGAACCAGTAGATCCTCCAGAATCTCGAGGCCTCTTGGCCTCCCTATCCTCCCGCTCCTAGCCACGCATATGCTCCTACCTCTGATGACGTCCAAATCCACTACTAAAAAGTAAATAGACACGATCACATGCAATATAATTTACCCAACTATGAGTCGAGGTCGAATCTCACAGAGTATAATATCTAGGCGATTAGGCCTGTAAGAGAATTATTACTTGTTATGCTAAGCCAAACTCTTAGAAAAGTTTTGAGAAAATATCTATAACAAATTTGGAAAATATAAACTAACCTAGAAAGCAAGTGAAATGATCAATGGCTACAAGCATGGATGCAAATGGAATTACACTCAACTAATGGTGCAATGTATTTCACGATTTTACAAATATGAGCGAGTTTATGTTAATTAGCCTCGGATAATAATTATATATTAGCTTCTTCCAAAGACTAATAAGACTTCTTAATTGAATTATCCCTAAAACAATTAAGAGATTAAGCACACCCGATTAGGCTACAGGTAGTTCAATCCTATCCCTAGGTAGAATCTATAAAGGGTTAAAGCCTCAAGTTCTTGTTAATTAATCTTTCCCAACCCCAAATTATCTTTCCCAAAATTAATTTGAAGTAAATGGGCGAGTCCTAGCGTTAGCTAATCCCTTTGGAAACATTAAAGAACAAGAATAATTAAAGATACAATAACTCACTTCATTATAAATAAAAATCGTTCAATACATAAGCACAACAAGATATTTAATCTACACTTTAAATATGAATATTTCCATAAATAAGATTCAAGTGTTGGAAAAAGTACTACACACTTAGATATTCAATACAAAGCAAGGAAATGAAGAAATGAACATAAATGGGTAAGAAATTCTCAACCAAAAGCATCAAATCTTCAAGTCCCAAGTTTGTGTGCAAGAACCCTAGCTCAATACTTATGTTCTCTGGTCAAGAGAATGAAAATAAGCCAAAGACCTATTTCCAAAAAGCTAGGTCGTGTATTTGTTGGTTTGGAATCAAGAAAATGTGAAATGCCAAGACTTTCCATAGCTGAAGTCGACCGCACCTGCGGAAGGATCATCGCAGGTGCGGCTCCGCAGAAGTGGAATGCTGCACGCAGAAGCGATCATAAGTGGGCATTTGAACTTCCGCATAAGCGGTCAAAGAAGCGCAGAAGCGCATACGCAAGCGCGTCGTTTGTGCGTGGATGCACCTCCTCCGATGCGGATAACCAAACGCAGATGCGCTCCCAGCTGGAGATTGATATTTCCGCAGATGCGGCCTTCCACTCGCAGATGCGAGGTTGCATAAGCGAAGATACATCCGCAGATGCGGAATCAGTGAAGAAATTTGCATTTTTTAAACTCTTTCATTGCTCAATTCCACTTTAATTGAATTCAACTCTCTTCATGGAATTATTTACCTGAAACTCTAGCAATACACACCATAAACAACCTCATATTATAATTAACGAATACAAAAACTAAAGAAAAGAAGCTAAAATAAATGGTAAAATCACCACTCATCAACCTCCAAGTGGTCTCCACAACCTGTTGAAATGGAGTATCAGTCTCCAACTCCCGTGCCATACCGAACTTAAGACCATAACTGAGCCACTGAATAAATCTGCAGACTCGTTCCCTGACTGTAGAAACCAAAGAGGGTGCATGACGGGATGGCTCACTAAACCTCATGGCATACTCGGACATGATCATAGTCCCCTAAACCAACTGCTCAAACTCTGTATGTAATGCATCCCGGAGGGTCTGTGGGACAAACTCCCACAAAAATAGATCAGAAAACTAAGCCTCAGTAATTGGCGCTGCATCAGCTAGCCTACCCTCCTCATAAGCCTACCACCACCTATATGCCAAACAAGTCAGCTGAAATATATTAAAGTCAACCCCGTTGACCTCCAAAATGCCCATTGTGCAAAGTATACGGTGGCACTAGTCTAAGAAACCCTGTGCATCATCAGATACTACACCACTTAAAGTAGGAGGATCATACTTCTCGAACCTCTCGAACCTCTTCTTATCCTCCAATGATACCACCGGCCAGACCTCAGGGTGAACCGCGATAAGGGGTTGTGCTAGCATAACACCCGGGACATAATCAACATGGACCCGCTGCTCTGGAGTACGGGCGGAGGGAGTTTGAGCTCATCCTCCAGCCTGAGAAGTAGCTAGTACAACTAGGATCAATCCCGCATGAGCCTAAGTACCAAACATGCTCAGAAAATATGACGAAGTCTCCTGGAGACCAGGGGTAGTAACAGGCACCTTGGGTGCCTGTCCCTCAATCAGAGCTACTGGTGGCTCCTCAACTGCTGCTCTGGAAGGTGCCCTAGCTATGGAACGTGCCCCTCCTCGGCCTCTACCTCGACTCTAGCCTCTCGGGGCAATAGCAGGGGGTGTGGGTTTTTGCTCAGTTGATTCAGTAGTGCATGTCCTCACCATCTGTGAGAGAATATAAAGACTGGCTCGGATGTTGAAATCAACAAATTCGCATGATAAGAAATGAAAAAAGTGGAATGTCATAATAGTTCGTAGCCTCTCGAACATAAGCACAGATGCCATCGCACCGATCTGCAAGACTCTACTAAACTTGCTTATGACTCATAGAACCTATGAACCTAGAGCTCTGATACCAACTTGCCACGGTCCAAAAATCCCACCTTTAGGATCGTGATGGAACCTAGTCTCTAATACTAGGTAAGCCTAACACATGCTGAGATTTAACAAAAACAAATAGCTTAGGCATTCAATTAAATTAATAAATGAAAAAATATAGCTGAAACGGATCAATAGTCATACATCCCCAAAACTGGTAGTACAGAGTCATAAACTCTACTGAGAGTAAACTAAGAATCTAAAATACAACATTATTTTGGAATGAAAATAAACAATGTTAAAGGTAATATCAGAAGGTTACTCCAAGGCCTGCAAGTGGAATGACAAGTATACCTTGAAGTCTCCTCAGCAACTCAAAACAGCTAGCAAATGCTCAGCACGCTCTGAGGTACCTAGGTCTGCACAAAAATGTACAGAAACATAGTATGAGTACACCACAACGATACCCAGTAGGTCTCAAGACTATCCTCAGTAGAGTAATGACGAGGTTCAAGTCAAGACACTCACTAGACACAAAACATATGCGGAATATTAATATAAAGCTAACAACATAAAGTAAAAGCAATAAATGGCAACAAAGAGTAAACATGTGATAAAGCAGCAAAATAATCAAATACAGTTAAAATATGAGAGAAATAAATGAAGAAAAATAATAACAGTTCAAATCATTAAGCCGTTCCAACATGGAATTTACAACAAGACTCACCCCGAGGTACCACACCTCATAATCACAATTCACAAGCCACAAATCACAAATCTTTCTTATGACGATGCGTGAGCCTCTCACTTTAAAAATATATTTTCCAAAATAGCTTCACGCGCATAAGCCCCCTTATCTCCCCGTGTGTGCTTCAAATGAAGTAATTTTTCTTACTAGCAAAACGCGCATGAATCCCCTTTATCTCGCCGCATGTGCATCAATAACACCACCCTTATGCCGCCTCATGAGCATCTCATCATAGCACAATATCAAGTCACATCACATGTGCCCATATGCCACAATATTGCAAAAAAGGTAATACCAATATCGCAACAGTACATAGACCACATCTCAACAACAATGTTGTTTAACCGTAAAATGATATAGTTGAATTTGTTGCGTGATTTATAGACAAGCAAACTGATTTAATCCCAAAATGATAAATAAATTAAATGAAAAATAAGACTTAGCATTGAAATCAAAGGAAATGGAAAATCCTGGTTCTGGGAGTAATACTTCTGAAGATAGCGATAAGAATAGTACAAGACAGAAGATAAAAAGTTGTATTTTTTAGCTTGACAATAAAATGTAGCATAAGTTTTGCCAGAGATTTCCTCCCTTACAATGGTTGTTGGAGTCGCTATTTATAGCTATACCTAGGGAACAAGATTCTAGGATCAAGCCCCTCCTAAATAACAATAAAGGGGACCATTGATGAATACGTAACGACAGGCCATGAATGCCAAAATTCTCTACAACGGCTACATATTTAATAGTGAGGAATATTCTTCATTTAATGCCATCCGGTGACAAATATTTGTTTGCTTCCGTTGACCGCGTTCCCTTTGGGATCTATCCGGTACCAACTGAAGTTGTTATCCTCGGTCTTGGTTTCACTCGATTTATCTTTCATCTGCCTCCAGTTCCACGTCAGGAAATCATTCAAGCATTTAATATAAACCAATTTTACCCTATACAGATAGTTTCGCTACTTTTCGGTGGCACATCTTTGTGTCATCGAAAAGTTGGTGAAGATTATTTTCTTGGCGGGAAAGTTTCTAATCCCTTCTGAACAGTTTCTGACGCTTGATAAGACACACTTCTCCTTACATTTAATACCCCAAACACGTGTTACCCAATGATTTAGTCAATATTTTCGTCGATTCACGATGTAATCATGACCATGATTTTATCTGTCTATTCCTTTACTTATACGCCTCATTCTTCTTCTTTCACTTCTAACAACTTCATAAGCTTTCTTAACCACTTTGCACTTAACTTCATTCTGCTTTCATCTCTCTCTGATCTTCTTCAAAAAGCTCTACCATCTCCTTATTGTTATGGCTTCCCCTACTAAATCTTCCAAGAACTCTGGTTTTCTCCTCGGTGGAGGCCCGGATAGGAGAAAAGATAAGGAAGTTAATGCTGATGTTGATCCTCCCACAATGAGCACCATCATACCTAAACATTTGAACACTTCCTACGACATCCAAGAGAACTTCCCCACTTCAAACCCTCGAACTTGGGCAGTTGGCAAATATCCTTCTTCTATTCACCCTTCTAGTATTCTTGCTGTGAAGGAGGATTCTGACTGTCATGCCCTAAATATCAATGCTCCCGACTTGATGGAGCAGGTAACCTTCACTAAGAAGGGTTTTATACGTTTACACCTACCCCTTCACTTTGGACCCATTCTCATTGAGCGGGGGACTTAACCCCGTGATCTTGGAATTATGCGATCGGTATCAGGTCTGCTTGGCACAAGTACGCCCTTCCGTGTGGCGAATGGTGGCTAGTCTACACCGGCTGTGCATGGAAATGGGGGAGACCCTCACCCTGGCACATATGATGAACCTCTACTCCCCTAAAAGCTTCCATGGGGAAGTAATAAATTTCAACAAGCATGGCCATCATGCTTTCAACACGAGCATGAATAATGACAATGACCGTGGATGGATGGAGCGGTTTATCATCATTGCTACTAGGGATATCATCCCGGGCATAACTCTATCTTTTGCGAATCCTGAAATGGTTCACGTAAGTTCAAAATCTACCCCTTTCTCTGAAAAGGTCGTTCCATGTCATTGCTAACCTTTTTCTTTTGTTATTTCAGCTACTCGGTGGATACCACCAAGGGTTGAAGGCCTGGACCGGTGGGTTTAGAATATTCTAGACGTCACTATGCCAGATACTTGTCGGTAGAAGGAGTTGGCCCCCAAATACGGGTGGAAGGCAAAGAACCACGATAAACTGACTTTTCCTTCATTTTTCCTTCGTACATAAGAAAACCTGCTAACCCTACCTTTTTGTTTGATTCAAGGCTCCCACAGGGTTCTGTTCTTTTTCTGAAGAGGATGTTTTGACCGATTACGCAGAGGCTATGAGGTTTTCTTAGGATGCTCTCACTCAAAGTGGTGCCCTCGAGTTTGCTTTTGGTGCAGTGCTTCTTCTGAGAGTCCCCAGAAAGAGAATAAGTAACCAAAAAGGCGGCGTTCTTCCTCGATCAAGGGTAAAGTAAGAAAGAACAGAAAGCCATGCTGGAGCCAGCCGCAGCCACTATAGTTATTGACGATGATCGGGAAGTTAGTGATGAAGAGGCTTCCCTCCAAAGGAGACAACGATCTTCATCAGCTCAACAGAATGCTCAATCTGGGGAACTTAAAACCCCAATAGAGTGCTAGGTCCGAGCGCTCTGGGAAGAAATGGATTTAGTGGAGATTTCTGATTCTCCCTTTCCGGTCCCAGCTGTTGCTTTCTGTCCTATGAGGTCACATACTGGGCCTCTTCTGCTTTTGGTTGATGAGCAACCCACAAACAACACTGCCACTGCCGCAACTGCTTCTCAACCTACAACACCATCAGCTTCATCTCCCTCCACAACAGTTGTGCCTTCAACACCAACAACTGCTGCATCTCCTCCCCCGGCCGCAGACGCCCGGAAGGAAGATGTACCTTCTCCCCAACCCCCTGACCATGGGAATTTAGGGCACAACTATTTACCCCTTTCTGTAGATCCCCAAGAGAGGAGGAGCGTCTCTCTTTCAGTCTCAAAGGAGAGCCACCTACTATCCAGGCTGGTGGGGAGTGTATGTTGAATAAACTCCTTTCAGGGGAGTGTATGTTGAATAACGCCACGCACAATGTAGCAACGGTATCGTACTTTTTCTTTTACTGCTTATTTCTATTCGTCTTGTTACAACATTGTTTCTAACTTTGATATTTGCTTCGCAGGGCAACTTACTCTCTTCCGAGGGCCTTTAGAGATTGATCCTTCAGAAAGAAAGAATTATGTCTGAGTGGGATCAATTGTTGTCTGAGAGGAATCAACTTGTCGCGCGCCTCCCTATGCTAGAGGCGAAGGCTGCTAAAGCGGCCGAGCTTGAGGCCCGGTTGCTACAAAGTGAGCAAAAGGTGATGGATCAAAGTCAAGAAGCCACTCTGATACATGTACAACTTCAATATGCAAAGGCTAAGTAGGCTGAGTCTTAAGAAGTTGCTCTTGCTACTATCGAGCCCGAGTCTACCGCTATTGAATGAGCAAATAATTTGGAGGCAGCTTTACACTCCAAAGCTAAAGAAGCTGCTGCTGCCAAGGAAAAATAGGCCCGGATGGAAGAGAGGTATAAGAAGAGCATGAGGCAAAAACGGGTCCACATATCTACACTCCGCGATCTCGATCTTTGCCTCAATGCCACAAGATCCAAGCGGGATGGCCTTTTGGCTGAGGTTGACAAGCTTAAGGCAAAATTTCAACACCAAGGGGATTTCCTCGTAATTGAAAAAACACACTCTATGTACCATATAAGGAGGAAAACCCTGGAAGAGGCCAAAGATGGCGTTAGTGATATTGACGATGAGATCACTAAGGCCTGAACGCTGGAGTTAACTACTCAAGAGCATCTTCCTGCTCAGCCAGATGCAACTGACACTTCTAGTGACGATTCCGCATTTTTGGGAATTGAGGAGTAACTTGAAGGGAATGATTATGAGGGCCAAGATCCTGCACCGGCGGCAGATCCGCCTACTTCTCCCCAGGGCGTAGATGCCTCTCTTCCTCCGAGTTCCTGTGGCGACGAAGTTTAGCCTTTCCCTTTATTTTTTGTTATTTTCCTTTTGCATTTTTGTACTTATGTCGTTTGGCATGTCTGATTAAAAAATGTCCTTTTGTTTAAGTATTCCACAAAGTTCAATCTTTTTGCATCGAATTGTAAGGTTTCAGCTTGTTTTCTTCCAATAGCCTTTGGGTTCATCGTTTGGAAAAAAAAAGATAAAAATAAAAGGACTTCATTTTTATTCCTTCTATCTTAAAATTACATAAGCATTTGTTTGCTAAAAAAAGTAATTGTCAATACATGTGGCTAACTTGTACAATTTATTTCTACGCGGCTAGCCATGTAGTCCTCAGTCCCGAAGACACATTATTGTTCCCGAGTCTCGTAATCCCAATGACGTGGAAATCATGTTGCCGTATTACAAATAATCCCACCCCCCCCATAGTGTTCGAATGCGAAGTATACTAATTAGAACACTGGAAGTCTTGCTCCTCTGAGAAAACACACTTGTGAATGGTTGAATAGCCTTTGGTCCGATAGTAAGTTTTGCTTCAGGTTAGGATTTTGCCATAGAGCCAAAGACCATTTAACCATCCCGTAGTAGTTTTCTTTTTCAATGTCTTATCATTTGAAGGTCTTAAATCTGCTGATGACGTTTCCTTTGTAGTATGCTTTTCATTGCTGCCTCATTAAAAACCTTGCTAGAAAAACACAATTGGGACAAAAACTGGTCGAAGGGAAAAAGAGTGCAGCACATACTTTCAGTATAAGCAGGATCCATCAGCAACCTTTTGAGGTGAGTCACGTTCTAGTTGCTCGACAATTTGACTCCATCTTGATTCTCTATTTCGTATGATCCCTTCCCAGTGACAGCTGAAACCCGATAGGGGCCTTCCCACATTGGACCCAACTTTCCTGCTTTGAGCTCCAGGGTGTTTTAAGTCATTTTCATTAAAACCAAGTCTCCCACTTTAGAGTAGCAAAGACTGGCCCTCCGGTTATAGTATCTTTCCATCATTTGTTTCCAAGCCACCATTCTTATGTGTGCCAAGTTCTTACGTTCATCATGCAGCTCTAGTTTGGCCAGCATTGCCTCATTATTTTCTTCCTCGTCCATTCCGAAGTACCGCAAGGTCAGTTCTCCTACGGGATCGGAGCTTTTGCACCGTATAAGAGAGAAAAAGGTGTATCTCCTGTGCTTGACTTTGCCATCGTCCAGTATGCCCACAGCACTCTGGGTAACACTTTGGGCCCCTTTCCCTTGGCTACTTCCAACCTCTTTTTGAGGTTTTGAATAATCACCTTATTGGTTGATTCCACTTGCCCATTTGCACTTGAATGGTATGATGAAGATGTAATTCTTTTAATTTTCAGGTCTTTAAGAAATTTTGTGACTTTGAAGCCTATGAACCGTGGTCCGTTGTCATAGGCAGTCTCACTCGGTATTCCGAACCGGCAAATTATGTTTTCCCGCAGGAAGTCAACCACTTCTCACTCACCAATCTTTTGGTAAGGACCTGCTTCAACCCATTTAGTGAAGTAATCGGTTAAAATTAAGAGAAATCTCACCGTCCCAGAACCCGGTGGTAGCGGCCCAACTATATCCATTCCCCATTTCATGAATGGCCATGGGGACAGTACTGAGTGCATAGCGCTGACACTTGTCGCATTTCTGAATGAATGCCTTCACATCTTGCTCCATTTGGGGCCTGTAGTATCCTTCCCTATCTTATTTTAGTACCAGCAAATCTGCACCGGAGTGATTCCCGCAAATTCCTTCATGAACCTCTCTCATGACATAGTCCGTCTCCAACACTCCTAAACATTGGGCCAATGAGCCTTGGAACTACCTTCTATATAACTCCTCCCCCTCCCAAAGCGGTAGCGAGCTGCTTTAGTGCGGAGTGCCCATGATGCCTTCGGGTTTTTGAGCAGCTTACCATGCTGAAGGTAATCGATGAACTCATTCCTCTAGCGCTAGACTAGGTTGGTTGTATTTACTTCAAAATTACTATCCACATCTAGTACTGAATGCATATGTTGAACGACAGTACCGAAATATAATCCCTTCATCTCCGTGGATGACCCCAAATTGGCCAATGATTTGCTTCTATATTTTCTTCTCTCGGGATGTGAGTGACCGACCACTCCCTGAACCGTGCAAGAAAAGTTTTAATTTTAATCACATACTGTTGCATGCGTTCCTCCTTTGCGTCAAAGATCCCATAAACTTGGTTTACCACCAGCTGCGAATCACATTTGATCTCTATGACCACGGAGCCAAGTCTCCGGGCTAATTCACGTCCTACAATCAATGCCTCATACTCGGCTTCATTGTTATTTAAAGGAACAATTTTTATAGCCTGCCTCAAGGTTTCTCCCGAGGGCATGATTAGGACCACCCTGAGCCCGGACCCTTTTACATTGGAAGCTTTGTCCGTAAACAAGGTCCAAACTCTTGATGTCATTTCCGACACCATCACCGCTTCTTTTGCAGCCAAAGGCCACAAAGTCGGCCAAAAGCTGTGACTTGATCACAATCCTAGGCTTATATTCAATATCAAATTCACTAATTTCAACTGCCCATTTGGCCAACCAACCTGACAACTCAGGTTTCTGAAGGACATTTCGCAGGGGAAAGGTTGTCACCACAGCTATCGGGTGGCACTAGAAATAAGACCTAAGGTTTTGAGAGGCGACTATGAGAGCTAAGGCTAGTTTTTCAAGGTGTGGATAACGAGTTTCATAACTTCTTCCTCCCGGATTAGAATGGCACTTACCACTACCTCCGAGACTGCTAAATATATCAGCAATTGTTTGCCTTCCTTCGATTTTGATAATAGCAAAGGGTTTAATAGATAACATTTCAGGTCTTTTAAGTCTTGTTGGAATTCTAGAGTCCATTCAAAATTGTTCTTCTTCTTTAGAAGTGAAAAAAATTGATGACTTTTTTCTGAATATCGAGAAATAAATCCACTTAAAGCGGCCAATCTTCCGGTTAGCCTTTGGACTTCCTTCACACTTGTCAGCTGGTCTGGAATGTCCTCGATGGCATTGATCTTATCGGGATTTACCTTGATCCCTCTTTGCGACACCAGGAAGCCCAAGAACTTACCGGAGCTGACCCTGAACGCACATTTTTCGGGGTTGAGTTTCATGTTGTGCTTCCTTAAGATATCGAAGGTGTTTCTGGAGGTGCTTTAAATGGTCACCTGCATTCAAAGACTTGACAAACATATCATACATGTATACTTCCATTTTTTTACCTATTTGTGTCTCGAACATCCTGTTCACGAGCCTCTTATAAGTGGCTCTGGCGTTATTAAGACCAGAGGGCATCACATTATAACAATATGTTCCAAAGTTCATTATGAACAAAGTTTTTTCCTGATCCTCTGGGTTCATCTTAGTTTGATTTACCCAGAATAGGCATTGAGGAAACTCATTAACTCGTGCCCGACTATGACGTCAATCATTTGATCGATGTCCGGCAGTGGGAAAGAGTCTTTCTGGCATGCATGTTCGGCATTGGGAAAGAGTCTTTCTGGCATGCCTTATGCAAGTCCTTAATAACCACGCACATTCAAAATTTATTATTCTTTTTCGGAACTACAACTACATTAGCTAGCCAGTCCAGATACTTTACCTCCAGGATTGAACCAATGCCAAGTATTCGAGTTACCTCTTCTTTAAAAAACCTATTTCTGACCTCGGCTATTGGGTGCTTCTACTACCATACCGGTGGGATGCTTAGGTCCAGGCTTAGTTGTGCACGGCCACCCTTAGCGGGATACCTACCATATCCGCGTGCAACCATGCAAAATAATCAACATTAGTTTTAAGGAAATCAATAAATCTTGACCTGACCTCGGGGTTGAGTCCTGTCCCCAAGTGAAATTTTCTCTACAGGAATTTTTCGAACAAAGCCACTTGTTCGAGTTCTTCTGCCATGGACTTTGTCGCTTCTATCTCTTCCTATACCTGAAAATATGTTGGTACCTGATGGGATTCCGACGACTCCCACCTTTGTCATCTTCACTTGGTTCGGGAGTAGGCGTTGGTTCCTATAATTTCTAAAGTTGAGTTCCTTCCTTTACTGCTTGAAACCGATACCGCTTTCATTTCCCTTGCTTCAGGTTAATCTCCTCTTATTTGTTTGATTCCCTCTAGAGTCGGGAATTTCAACAGTTGGTGATATGTTGATGGTACAACCTTCATCTCATGTAACCATAGTCTGTCGAGAATTATGTTGTAGCCCATGTCGCCATCCACCACTTCAAATAAGGTGGTCTCCATGACCCCTTCGGTATTCGTGGGCAGCAAGATCTTCGCTCGGGTTGGCACACTCGCTAAGTTGAACCCGGCAAGGAGCTTTATTACCGCAATGATGCTTCCAGTTAGTTTGGCTAGTTCTAGCACTCTCCATTCAATGATGTTGGCTGAAGTTCCAAGGTCGACCAAAACACGCTTAATCTTGAAATCTAGAATGTTAAGAGAAATTACCAGGGCATTGTTGTGTGGCAGAAGAATTCCATCGGCGTCTTCTTCCGTGTAGGTGATATCGTCTTCAACGACTTCTTAGAGTCTCTTGCTATGAGTCACTAATACCTTTGTCTTCTTCACCACCGAGAAAGTTACTCCGTAGATCTCATTCCCCCCGAAAATCATGTTGATAGTTAGTCGAGGAGGGTCTTCCCCTATCTTTGAGGGTTCTGCGTTGTCTCGGCTGCGGCCATAATTGTTCTTGGCCTGGTTCCTTAGGAATTCCCTGAGATCGTCGCTTCAACAGCGTTGCCACCTCCTTGCGCAGATGTTAGCAGTCCCCAGTTTGGTGGCCTTGAGTCCTATGATATTCACACCATAAGTTAGGATCCCTTTGGCTGGGATCAGATCTGATTAGTTTCGGAAATTGTGCCTCTTTGATATTCCTCATTGTTGATACCAACTCCACGATGCTGACTTTGAAATTATTCTCTGACAGCCTAGGATAAGTGGAATCCCTAGAACCTGATACCTCCTTTGTCATGTAACGACTTGTTGTTTCGGCCATAGTTAGTTCTTCTATCGGGAGTGAACCTATCCGAGACCGGAACCCTTTGTTGTCGCGTCCTTCGGCCCTCCCATATGGCAAGAATCGGCCCTTAGAAGGCTGTCGGTCTGCATCAAAATCATCTTTGGATTTATCCCTATTTTTTTCTCCGTCCCAACCCTTGGTTGATGTCAGGAACCCGAGCTGATCAAATTATATCCTTATCTTTGATTTATAACAGTTATGGACATTCGCTCATGTTGTTGCTTGGAACTCGAGCAAGCTTTCTTTCAGCTTTCGGGAGGCGTCGGAACTCCTAGGGTTCAAACTCTTAGTAAATGCCTCAACTGCCCATTAATCTGGCACGACCAGTAAGAGCATCCTCACTTTCTGGAACATGATCATGAACTCACGCAGCAATTCGGACTCTCCTTGCGAAATTCTGAATATGTTCGCCTTCTAGGCCTAGAGATTTCTGGCCCCGACATGGGATTTAATGAAAGAATCTACAGGCATCTCAAAGGAATCTATTGAGTGTTGGGGTAAGAGTAAATACCATGTCAAGGCCCCCTTCGTGATGGTTTCTCCGAATTTCTTCAGCGGAACCGACTCAATCTCATGTTAGGCCAAGTCGTTTCCTTTCATTGTCATTGTATAAGTTGTGATGTTCTCCTGAGGGTCTGAAGTCTCATCATACTTGGGTATGTCTGGCATTTTGGACCATTTTTGAATCAATTCTAGTGTTGCGCTCGGTTTGAACGGCAATTTGGTGTACTTCTTTGCCTCCAGGCCCTTCAACACTGGTGGTGCGCTCGGAATCTGGTCCATTCGAGCGTGGAACTCTTTTGTGTTCTTATCCATCCGCTCATTCATTTCCCTAATGAATCTCATGAGTTCAGTTTTAAAGGGATCATTGTCGTTGTCACTACCGGATCCACTATCGATCCCCCCGGCTCCATCAAAGCCGACCTCACCCTTTGGGGTGTGGTTATCTACTCTTTGAGCTGTTTGATTTGTAGGAGCGTCGGGAGGAACATGGCCTCTTCTATTCGAGTTGTTGGAAGCGCCTAATAATGCTAGCTTTAGTTTTAATGACCTGGTCTTGCCTTGAGAGATAGCCCATGATGGCCTTTTGCTGCTCTCTCAAGATCCTTACTCTTTCCGCAATGTGCTCGTCCTCAGCGTCATCTGGAGTTGTTCCCTCCACATGTTGGGGATATTGCCCGCCATGGACCGGAGTTGCTACGTCTCCCTCATTGCGTGTGTCACTAATTGAATCCTCATGTTGAGGCAGATTTTTGTGTGCCTCAACGTTGTGTGTGATGTTGAAATCATTAGCTGCAATTTTTTGATTTTTCTATAAAAAAAAATAAGTTATTAATAGATGCAAGGATCAACTCAACTACGCAGCTCCCTAAGCACCATGGTGGGCGCCAAACTGTTTACCCGTAAAACGGTACAGTAAAATTTTTTGCATTGTCTATAGACAAGCAAACTGATTTGATCCCAAAATGATAAATAAGACTTAGTGTTGAAATCGAAGGAAATGGCAAACCAAGTTCCGGGAGCAATGCTTCCGATTACATCGATAAGAACAGTACTAGACAGAAGCTAAAGTTTTATTATTTAGCTTGACAATAAAATGTAGCATACATTTTGCCAAAGATTTCCTCCCTTACAAGGGTTGTTGAAGCTACTATCTATAGCTATATCTAAGGAACAAGATCCTAGGATCAAGCCCCTCTTAGATGACAATATAGGGGGCCATTGATGAATACGTACGGCAGGCCATGAATGCTAATATTCTCTGCAATGGCTGCATATTTAATACTAAGGAATATTCTTCATTAAATTCCACCTGGTGCCAAACATTTGTTTGTTTTCGTTGACCGCGTTCCCTTCAGGATCTAGCCAGTACCAACTGAAGTTGTTGTCCTTGGTCTTGGTTTCCACTCGATTTATCTTTTGTCTGCCTTTGGTTCCACGTGTCATGAAATCACTCGAGCATCTAATATAAACTAATTTTACCATATACAAATGTGTACAAGAATTTTAAACAATGACACAATGAAACGAGGAATAACTTAACAATGAAATGTGTTCCATATAACAACAACTTCAATTCAATGCATATAAATAATCTAAAAGTCTAAGCCGGTTTATTACAACATATAAGCCTGGGTACATACTCATCACTTCGTGTACACGTCTTTCACATAATTTAAATAATGTAATAAGACCAAATCCGATAGGGTAGTATCTCCAACACAAAGTTAGGCAAGATATGTATCTCAATTAGGTCAAATCAACACTCAAAATGAGCTTTTCCTTAAAATATTGCCTCCGTATGGCTCAATATAACCAAAAACAAATTAATATCATCAAACAATGCAAGAGAAACCAATTCTGATAATTAAAGTTAAGATCTTTACACAATTCCCCAAATGTCAACTTCGGGCGCGCCTGATCAAATCCCGATTCCAAGGGTAGATCTCGACTACCCAAACCCCATGAGTCCATAGATGTGTTTTGTTTTCAAGTCCGTGTCCAATTCGACTCACAAATCTCAAATTTTTAATTTTCAAAACATAAACAAAATTTACACCAAAAATTCTCTTCAAATTTCATGGTTAGATGTTAAATCTCATAAAAATCATGTTATATAATCAAAAATGGATCAAAATCACTTAACCAATTATTTTTTTTAGTGAAAAGCATTCCTCAAAATCGCCTCCTACCGAGTCTAGGGCTCAAAAATATGATAAATAAAGCAACGTCCCGAAATCTGACTATGTTTTTCAGCTGCAAGCCTCGCAAATGTGATGTCTGACTGACCGAGGGAATGTTGCAAATGGGACCCTGACTTTGCATTTGCGAAGTTAGTCCCCCATGCAAAAATGGTCATTTGGTCACAAAAGCGAACAACTCCCAACCTAGTCCCTCTTCGCATTCGTGGGTCTAGCTTCGCAAATGCGAAGCCTGCCACCCATCCCCCTTTGCATATGCGGTGTAAATTCAAAAAAGGTGATGATCGCGAATGCAAACTGGTGCTCGCATTCACATTAACTGTAGCACCAGCATGCTATTTGCTGAGAAACCAACCCAAATCAATCTGAAACATGTCTGAAACTCACCCGAGCCATCGGGGCTCCACACCAAGCATCCACATAAGTCTAAAAATATTATAAGAACTTGATCGCATGATCAAAACACCAAAATAAGATCCGGATCCATGAATCGGATACCAAAACGCATAGAAAACTACAATGAACTCAAGAATCGCAAGAAACACAACAACGTGTCTGATTCCTATCAAACCAACTTGGAATAACACCAAACATTGCATGCAAGTTCCAAATAAAAAAATGGGCCTACTCCAAGTCCCGAAACAACAATACGAACCTGATAGCTATAACGTCAACCTACGGTCAAACTTAAGAATATTTCAAAAACTTAAAATTGCCAACTTTCGACAAAACAAGACAAATAAACTTAGGAACCTCCTAATTCAATTCCGAGCATACGCCTAAGTCCAAAATCATAACAAGAACCTATTGGAACCCTCCAAATAATGTTCCGTGGTCGTTTTCACAAAAGTCAAATCTTAGTCAACCTTTCCAACTTAAGCTTCTAAACTAAGAACCAATGGATCCAAATCATTTCAAAACTTCCTCGAAATGAAACCAACCATCCCCACAAGTCATAAAATCACAAATACATATACAAGAAACTTAAAAAGGAGAAACATGGCTTAAATACAAGAAATAACTGATCGGGTCGTTACATTAGTGGACCATTCAACTTTAACCCCAAAGTCCTCCACGATTTCACCAAAGGTACACTTCACTCCACTTTCTCAGTTTTGCTTTTGAAAATTTTGTTAAAAGACATTAGTTTCTTGATGTGAAATAATCAATAGCTTTATCTTACATACATAATAGTGCATCACATTTTTATACTAGTTGTAATGACTCAGTCGGTCGTTCCAAGTATTGTAGCCTGGTTCCCCCATTTATTGCTTATTTTATGTTCTCACATTGGTGTGATTTGAGGCTTCGGCTAAGTTCGTATCGTGTTTTAGAACCTTTTGGTATGTTTGGATGGGGTCCCAGAGGCCTCGGGGGTGTTTCAGATCAAGTTCGGACTCACTTTGGACATTGTTGGATTGCTGTGTTTGTGCTTCTAGTTTCCTCTTTTGCAATCGCGACGAGAGGCACGCGATCACGGAGAGTAAGGTCTGGCATGTGGGTTAGGCTGCGATCGTGAAGACTTGAGGGAGTTGTGTTACCTATCGCGTGGGAGGAGATGCATTTGTGAAGAAGGAAGAGGAGGCCTGGGATTTCCATGCGTTGTTCATCGCAATCGCGTGAGGACGTCAACGATCGTGTAGGTCAGGGGAATTAGTCAATGTGTTCACGACCAGGAGTGTGCGCTCGTGTAGAAGGTTTTGTTCTTCGCGATCGCATGGGAAATTCCGTGATCGCGGAGTGTAATCACTAGGCAGACTATTAAGAATTCAAAATCGATGATTGGAGTATTAGTTCATATTTTGACTTGTGGAGCTCGGCTAGGAGAGATTTTGGAGAGGGATTTCGCTACAAATCAAGAGGTAAGCAACTTTTGATCACTTTTCCCCATTAATATTGAATACCCATTGATTTTCCCACCTAGATTGTGTATTTTTTAGGTGAAATTTGGTGGATTGTAGACTAGGTATTGGAGAGTACGATTCGGGGATTTGGGGGTCAATTTGTGGTTGGAATTGAATGATTTTGGTTTGGTTGGACTCGTTATTGAATGGGTGTTTTTTGTAGTTTGCCTGGTTTCGAAGCGCGGGGCCCGGGATTGACTATTTGGGTTGACTTTTTGAATTTGGATTAAAACTTTAGCTTTATGGTATGGAATCGATTCCTATAGCTTGTATTGATTATAATGAGTTGTTTGTGTAGATTCGAGTCATTCGGAGGCCGATTCACAAGGCAAGGGTTGTTGGAGCATTGGGTTGCGCACTTTGAGGTAAATAATACTTCAAAACTTGGATTTGAGGGTCTTTAACCCTAAGGACTACGTTGTATGAAAGATATTGGGGTGACATATGCGCTTGGTGATAGGCGTGTGTGCGTGCACCGGTTTACTCATGGTTTAGGGTAGCCTTTAGGCTATTACCGAGCTTGTTCCTATTATATAATGTTGCCTCAACGCCCTCTCTACTTGTTCGAATATTTGAACTGTGAATCGTGTTAGGCGTCATGTCCAGGCTACGTGCTAACTGTTGAAACTTGATAGGGCTTATCTTGTTGTTTCTAAGTTGTATACCTTATTTGCACACGTGTTCTCAATAATGAAACTATATCCGCGTATGATAACTCTGTCTTAGTACTTCTTATACGATCCCTCACGTGTTGCTGTTATCGCTTAAGGGTGTTAAAATTGAATATTTGAGATGTGTTCATTTAAGACTTGAATGGTAAATGACTGAGTTTGGGCCTTAGAGACGGTTTGGTACTTAATTTTAGGTGACGCGTACGCTAGGCCCGTATTGGGCTAACTGTTATTGTTTTGAGGCGACGCGTGCATCAGGCCTTATTATTGGGTAAGTGATTTTCTTAGAATTTGGTCAGGATTCGCCCCTCCGAAGTAAGAACATGCCAGTCACAGGTGCAGGCACAGTTTCATTTATGTGCTTGATTATGGGCAGTTATGCCAGGCACCCGTACAGTGCTAAGTGTAAATGCTAATGATGGGTCCACTGTGATACTGTTGATTTACATGTATATTTGACATGTAGGCATAGAGATTTATTTTCCTCATGCTAATTGGTAATTGACCTGTGTTATCTGTGTGGGGTTTTAAACTGTTATACTTGCCTAAATTTATGAAATGAGAAGGAGTTGTACTTGATATCATTGATCTCCTATTTCTATGATTTATCATTTGTATTCTAAACTATTATCGGTTATTGGTATTGGCACTTGACTATTGTTCTGAGCTCGTCACTGCTTTCAAACCAAGGTTAATGTTGTTACTTATTGAGTACATTGGATCGGTTGTACTCATACTACATTCTGCACTTTGTGTGTAGATCCAGGTATATCCGATCGAGGTAATTTTTCGGCTTGAGTTGTACCAGCTTGCTTGGGAGTCTACGAGATAGCTTCCATTCCCTCCGCAGTCCTTGAAGCTATCTTCCGGTTAGCTTTATCTTTACTGTTTCTTATGTTCTCACAGTTGTATTAGGGGATTTATTCCGAACTTTGTTATTCGGTAGTGCTCGTGTACTTGGGCTAGGGTTGTAGTAGCATTTTGACTATACTCTCAGTTATTTTATGACATTCTTCTGTTGTTGAGTTATTAGACCATTTTATCTCATTTTCAATGTTAATCATGTGATCGTTGGCTTTCCTAGCGGGTTAGGTTAGGTGCCATCACGACTTGTGAATTTGGGGTCATGACAAGTTGGTATCATAGCACTAGGTTGCTTAGGTCTCACAAGTCACGAGCAAGTTTAGTAGAGCCTTGTGGATTGGTACGGAGATGTCTTTTGCTTATCTTCGAGAGGCTACTAAACCATTAGGAAACTTCACTTTCTTGTACTCTTGTCGTGCAGATTTATTGATTCTGGAAACTAAACTTCTACTCTTCTATTCTCTCACAAATGGTGAGGGCATGTGCGATCGGATCAAGCATATGGCCACCAGTACCACCAGCTAGGGCCTGGGGAGGCCAGGGCCACGATAGAGGCCGAGGCCGCGGTGAAGGCCAAGGTGCAGCTTGTACCACAACTAGAGCAGCACCTGTGGAGCCACCAGTTGCTCTAGCTGAGGAGCAGGTACCAGATGTTATTGAGCCGGTGGGACCTGCTCAGGCACCAGCTATGCCCACTGTGATTCTAGACCTTCAGGAGGCTTTGACCCAGATTTTGACAGTATACACTAGCTTGGCTAAGGCGGTTTCAGTTTCGGCCGCGCCGGCCATTTTTCAAGCCAGGGAGGTGCTCAGACTCCTGCCACCCGTACTCTAGAGCAAGTAGCTCAGGGACTCCAAACACTAGGGGTACTAACAGCCCAGCCGGTTGCTACTGCTCGGGCCGAGGTCGTCCCACCTATAAGTGATGAGGTGGAGAAGAGACTATAGAGGTTTGGGAGGCTTTATCCTCCAGAGTTCAGTAGGGAAGAGTCAGAGAATGCTCAGGATTCTTAGATCAGTGTCAGTGGATTCTTCGCATAGTAGGTATTTTGAAGACTATTGGAGTTACATTTACCACTTTCTAGTTGGCTTAGGCAGCCTACCAATGGTAGTAGGCCTATGAGTTGAGCAGGCCAGTTAGCATCGCGCCACTTTCATGGCATGAGTTCTCCATTCTTTTATTAGAGAAGTTTGTCCTACATACTCGCTGGGAGGAGATGCGTAGGGAGTTTCAGCAGCTACGCTAGGGAGATATGACAGTGACCCAGTATGAGATGAGATTCGCGGATTTGGCCCATCATGCTATATAGTTGGTTCCCACAGAGAGAGAGAGCGGGTCAAGAGGTTCATTGATGGCCTCACCTATGGCCTAAATTACAGTTTGGCCCGAGAGCCCGAGACAGATGCTAGGTTAGACCAGGTGGTCGAGATCGCTAGGCGCTTAGAGTTTGTTCGCAAGCTTGAGCACAAGGAGCGAGAGAGCAAGAGGCCTCGCAGTGTTTTTGGTTCTAGTGGTACCTTATCTGGAGGTCAGTCACATCACAACAAAGGTCATCCTTACAGGCCTACTCAGATGGCTCGCCCGGTTCGTTGACATCAGTTAGTCATGGTTCATACAATGCTCGTCCGAGTTAGTCATCTTTTAGTGCTCTCCCAGCTTAAAGCTCATCTCGTGCTCCATCAATTTAGGGTTCTTCAGTACCGAGTTCTTCTAGTGCTTATTCTGGTTCGCATGGTCCGATGCAGACCCCACCACCATTTTCGACTCGAGGTTGTTTTGATTGTGGATAGTTGGGGCATGTGAAGAAGTATTATCCCTGTCACTACAGAGGTCCAGTGCAACAGGAAGCCAGTCTATGACCCCTGCACTAGTTGTTACACCACCCGCTCAGCCAGCTCCGGGTGGAGGTCGTAGGGGTCGAGGTCACCCCAGAGAGGGAGTTCAGACAGGTGGTAGTCAGGTTCGATGTTATGCTTTTCCTGCTAGGCTAGAGGCGGTTGCTTCAAATGCAGTGATCACAGGTATTGTTTCAGTGTGCCACATGGATGCTTCCATATTATTTGATCTTGGTTCCACTTATTCATATGTATCATCGTACTTGCTCATTATTTGGATATGCCCCGTGATTCCTTAGTTACACCTGTTCATCTATCTATGCCGGTGCGCGATACTATTATTGTGGACCGTGTATATCGCTCGTCTGTGGTGACTATTGGGGATTGGAGACGAGAGTTGATCTTTTACTACTTAGTATGGTTTAGCTTGATGTGATTCTAGGCATGGATCGGTTGTCATTATGTCATGCTATTCAAGATTGTCACGCTAAGACCGTGACATTGGCGATGCCGAGATTGCCTAGGATTGAGTGGAGAAGTTCTTTGGACTATTTCCCGGTAGAGTGATTTCATATTTGAAGGCCCAACGGATGATTGAGAAGGGATGTTTAGAATGTTTGGCCTTTGTGAGGAATGTTAGTGTTGATACTCCTACCACTGATTATTTTTCGGTAGTGCGAGATTTTCCGGATGTGATCCCTGCAGACTTGCCAGGTACGGGTATACATGGATCGGGTTGGTTTGGATTTTGTCAAAACCAAACAAACCAATTATATCGGTTTGGATTGGTTTGTTTTTATCAGAATTTTTGGGTTTTTTGGGTTTTTTATGTTACATGAATATTATTTCAATCTTGCATTATTAAAGTTATAGATTAAATTTTGATAAGTGAATATATGTTTACTAAAAATTTAGAAAAAATAACAAACATATGATCTATCAAAGTGATCATATGGGAGAAATGTTTTTAGTAATACATAATAGTTTATTTTCTTAGTCGTCTACCAATAATTTTTGGTTGATGTATGCTTTCAGGGTTAACCAAATTTAAAAATTAAACATAAAAATCAATATGATATATAAATAATGATATGTTCTATGTAATTTTAGATTATCAAACTACCACTTCAAATTCGAAAAACATATAATAAATCTTAACATATGAATATGAAAGAACAAAGAGATGATTGACACATTTCAATAACACATAATAAGAAAGTGAGACAATCTATTATTTAAAGTAATTAAAAATAAATGCACTTTATAGTTTTATAAAATATTATATCCCAGGAGAGAATCTCAAATATTTGACATTTTAAAATAAAATTCTACATAAAGTCTCAAAACGATATATAAAAAATTATATATTTATATGTCGGTTTTGGTTCGGGTTTTTTTACTCAATACTAAACCAAATCAAACCAAACATAGTCGGATTTTTTAATCGGTTTGGTTTGACTTTTTGGTTTGGTACGATTTTCCGGTTCGGTTTATACACCCCTACTGTCAGGCATGCCACCCGACAGGGACATTGAATTTGGTATTACTTGGTGCTGGGCACTCAGGCTATCTCTATTCCTCCATATCGTATGGCACCAGCAGAGTTGAATGAATTGAAAGAATAGCTTCAGGAGCTTCATGATAGGGGTTCATCAGGGCTACTTATCGCCTTGGGGTGCACCGGTTCTATTTGTGAAAAAGAATGATGGTACAATGTGGATGTGTAGTGATTATAGGCCGTTGAACAAAGTTAATATAAGAACAAGTATCCTTTACCGCACATTGATGACTTATTTGACCAACTTCAGGGAGCTAGAGTGCTAAGATTGATTTGAGGTCTAGGTATCACAAGTTGAAGATTTGGGATTCTGATATCCCGAAGACGATATTTAGTACCCACTATGGTCACTACGAGTTCCTTGTGATGTCTTTTTGGCTGACCAATGCCCCAACAACATTTATGCATCTGATGAATAGTGTATTCCAACCAAATCTTGATTCTTTTGTTATAGTATTCATTGATTATATACTGGTGTAATCACATAGCCAGGAGGAGCATGGGCAGCATCTAAGGATTGTACTACAGACGTTGAGGGAGCAGAAGCTTTATGCTAAATTCTCCAAGTATGCGTTTTGGCTTGATTCTGTTGCGTTCTTGGGGCACGTGGTGTCCAGTGAGAGTATCAAGGTAGATCAAAAGAAGATTGAGGCAGTTCAGAGTTGGCCCAGGCCGTCTTCAGCTACTGAGATTAAGAGTTTTCTCGGGTTGGCCGGATATTATCACCGTTACGTGCAGGGTTTCTCGTCCATTGCTGCATCTTTGACTAGATTGAACGAGAAGGGTACCCCATTCACGTGGTCTGATGAGTGTTAGGAGATCTTTCAGAAGCTCAAGACTGTCTTGACCACAGCCCCAATTCTAGTTTTGTCTTCAGCATCGGGTTCATATACAGTGTATTGTGATGCTTCTCGGATTGGTATTGGGTGTTTCTTGATGCAGAAGGGTAAAGTGCTTGCTCATGCTTCATGCCAGTTGAAGCCCCATGAGAAGAATTGCCCCATTTATGATTAAGAGTTACAGCCATTGTTCATGCATTGAAGATTTGGAGGCATTACCTCTACGACCTGACTTGTGAGGTATTTATAAATCACTGAAGTTTACAACACTTGTTCAAGCAAAAGGATCTAAATTTGAGGCAGCGGAGATGGTTTGGGTTGTTAAAAGACTATGATATTACCATTTTGTATCATCCTCCGAAGGCCAATATGGTGGCCGATGCGTTGAATAGAAAGGTGGTGAGTATGGGTCACCTTGCATACATTATAGTAGGTGAGAGACCGCTAGCATCAGATTTTCAGGCCTTGGCTAATCAGTTCGTGGTTTCTCGATCTTCTTTATATGAGCGCATCAGTGAGTGTCAGTATGATGATCCCCACTTGCTTGTCCTAGAGGACACGGTACAACACGATGATGCCAAGGAGGTTTCTATCGGAGATGACGGGGTGTTACCGATGCAGGATGATTTGTGTTCTCAATGTGGATGGGTTACTTGAGTTGATTCTTGAGGAGGCCCACAGTTTGTGGTATTCCATTCATCTGGGTGCTGCCAAGATGTATTAGGACTTGAGGCAACACTATTGGTGGAGGAGAATGAAGAAAGATATAGTAGAGTATGTGGCTCGGTGCTTGAACTGTCAGCATGTGACTTATGAGCATCAGAGGCTGCGCGGTTTGCTTCGGAGACTTGATATTCCTGAGTGGAAATGGGGTTGTGTTACTATGGACTTCGTTATTGGGCTCCCACAGACTTTGAAGACATTCGATGCTATTTGGCTGACTGTGGACCAGTTGGCTAAGTCTGCACATTTTATTCCGATTGTGATTACCTATTCTTCAAAGTCGTCAGCTGAGATCTATATCCGCGAGATTGTTTGCCTTCAGGGTGTGCCAATGTCTATTATTTTTAACCGGGGAACACAGTTCACATTGTAGTTTTGGAGGCAGTGCAGCGAGAGTTGGGCACACGGGTTGAGTTGATTACAGTATTCCATCCCTAGATAGACGGACAAACAGTTTGAGTGCACCATTCCGATATTGGAGGATATGTTACGCGCTTGTGTTATGGATTTTGGGGGTTCTTGCGATCAGTTTCTACCGCTTGCAGAGTTTGTCTAAAACAACAGTTACCAATCGAGTATTCAGATGGCTCCTTATAAGGCTTTATATGGGAGGCAGTGTCGATCTCTAGTTGGGTGGTTTGAGCCGGGGGAGGCTAGGTTGTTGGGCACAGATCTGGTTCAGGATGCTTTGGAAAAGGTCAAGTTGATTCGGGATCGGCTTTGCACGGCACAGTCTAGACAGAAGAGCTACGCTAATCGGAAGGTTCGTGATATTGCCTATATGGTGGGGGAGAAGGTATTACTCAGAGTTTCACCCATGAAGGGTGTGATGAGGTTCGGGAAAAAGGGCAAGTTGAGCCCTCGGTATATTGGCCCTTTTGAGGTGCTTGAGAGGATTGGAGAGTGGCCTATAGGCTCACATTGCCACCTAGTCTATCAGGTGTTCACCCCGTGTTTCATGGTTTCATGATTCAGAAGTATTATGGGGATTCGTCTCATGTTTTGGACTTCAACACGATTCAATTAGATAGAGGTTTGACTTATGATGTGGAGCCGGTGGCCATTTTGGATCGGCAGGTTCGGAAGTTGAGATCAATGAATATAGCTTTAGTGAAAGTTTAGTAGAGAGGTCATTCAGTCAATGAGACTACTTGGGAGACTGAGTGAGAGATGTGGAGCCGGTATCCACACCTATTTGAGACTCCATGTATGATTCTAGACATGTTCGAGAGTGAACATTTGTTTAAGAGGGGGAGAATGTAACGACCCAGCCAGTCGTTTCGAGTATGGGAGCCCTGTTTCCCCATTTATTCCTTATTATATGTTCATATGTGGTTATGTGACTTGTCTAGGTGGTTGGTTTGGCTCCAAAGATGTTTCAGAGTGAAATGGGACACTTAGTCCCAAGGTTGAAGGGTTAAGTTGAAAGAGTTGACTGGAATTTTGACTTTTATGTAGACGACTCCGGAATGGAGTTTTGATTGTTCTGATAGCTTTGTATAGGGATTTTGGACTTAGGCGTATGCCCGAATGTTGATTTGTAAGTTTGTTGGTCATTTTGGCCTGAATTGGCGAAAGTTGGAAAGTTGAAGGTTTAGAAGGTTGAGAAATTTGACCAAAAATTGACTTTGTTGATATCGGGTTCGGACTTTTGTTTTGGGAGATGGAATAGGTCTGCTGTGTCATTTGATACTTGTGTACAAACTTTAAGGTCAATCGGAGTTGGTTGGTATGATTCGGTGTTAGTTTAAGAAGTTGGAAATCCATTAGTTTCAATAGGCTTGAATTGGGGTGCGATTCGTGTTTTTATGTTGTTTGGTGTGATTTGAGGCTTCAACTAAGGTCGTATCGTTTTTAGGACCTGTTGGTATGTTTGGATGGAGTCCCGAGGCCTCATGTGTGTTTCGGATCAAGTTCGGACTCACTTTGGACTGTTGGATTGCTGATGTTTGTGCTTCTGGTTTCCTCTTTCGCGATCGCAAGGAGAGGACGCGATCGCGGAGGGTAAGGTCTGGCAGGTAGGAATTTGCTCTATGTGATCAATTGGTTTTGGGCTGCGATAGCAAAGACTTAAGGGAGTTGTGTTACACGATCTCGTGGGAAGAGACGCATTCGCGAAGAAGGAAGAGGAGGCCTGGGATTTCCACGTGTTGTTCATCGCGATTGTGCGACGACGTTCGCAATCGCGTAGGTCATGGGAATTTGTCACCGCGTTCACGACCAGAAGTGTGCATTCGCATAGAAGGTTTTTGGCTACTGAAGGTTTTGTTCTTCGCGATCACGTAATGTAATCACTGCATAGTCGGCTAGGAGTGATTTTTTAGAGGGATTTCTCTACAAATCAAGAGGTAAGCAACTTTTGATCACTTTTGTCCATTAATATTGAATACCCATTGATTTTCCCACCTAGATTGTGTGTTTTTGAGGTGAAATTTGGGGGATTTTGGACTAAGTATTATAGAGTAAGATTTAGGGATTTGAGGGTCGATTTGTGGTTGGAATTGAATGGGTGTTTGCATTTTTCGAATTTTGCCGGGTTCCGAGGCGTGGGCCCGAGGTTGACTATTTGGGTTGGCTTTTTGAATTTGGTTTAAGACTTTAGCTTTATGGTATGGAATCAATTCCTATAGCTTGTATTGAATATAATAAGTTTTTTGTGAGTAGATTCGAGTCGTTCGGAGGCCGATTCACGAGGCAAGGGTTAGATGGATCATTGAGTTGCGCACTTTGATGTAAGTAACACTTCTAAACTTGGATTTAAGGGTATTTAACCCTAAGGACTACGTTGTAAGAAAGATATTGGAGTGACGTACGCGCTTGGTGACGGACGTGTATGCGTGCACCAGTTTGCTCATGGTTTGGGGAGGCCGTTAGGCTATTCCCGAGCTTGTTTTCCTATTATATCATGTTGCCCCAACGCCCTCTCAACTTTTTAGAATATTTGAACTATTTATCGTGTTAGACATCATGTCTAGGTTACGTGCTAACAGTTGAGACTTGATAGGGCTATTCTCGTTGTTTCTGAGTTGTATACCTTATTCATATGTTCTCCGTCATGAAACTATATTCGTATATGATATCTCTGTCTCAGTACTTCTTATTTGATCTCTCATATGTTGTTGTTATCGCTTAAGGGTAAAACTATTAAATTAAATATTTGAGATGTGTTCATTTGAGACTTGAATGGTAAATGACTGAGTTTCGGCCTTAGAGCCGGGTTGGTACTGAATTTGAGGCGACGCGTACACCAGGGCCGTATTGGGCTAAGTGTTATTTTTTTTAGGCGACGCGTGCACCAGGCCTCATTATTGGGCTAAGTGATTTTTTAGCACTTGGTGTGGATCCGCCCCTCCGGAGTCTGACATGCCAGTTGTGAGCGCAAGCACAGTGTTTCACATATTTGCTTGATGGTGGGCAGTTATGCTAGGCACCCATACAGTGCTAAGTATAAATGCTAATGATGGATCCACTGTGATACTGTTAATTTACGTGTATACTTGACATGTAGGAATAGAGATGTACTTTGCTCATGCTAACTGGTAATTGACCTGTGTTATCTGAATGGAGTTTTAAATCGTTATACTTGAAAGTATGCCTAAATTTCGAAAATGAGAACGAGATGTACCTGATGTCATTGATCTCCTTTTTCTATGGTTTATCATTTATATTGTAAACTGTTATCGATTATTGGTACTGGCACTTGACTATTTTTCTCAGATCTTCACCTCTTTCAAACCAAGAATACTATTATTACGTACATTGGGTCGGTTGTACTCTGTCACGACCCCAATTTCTCTTCGTAGGATGTCGTGATGGAACCCTAGTCTCTAAGACTAGCTAAGCCTAAGATTCATGCAGAAATAACTTAAATAATAATTGAAGTCTCAAAACTCTGCAACTATATAAATTAAACTCTGCATCTCAGCATACAAGTCACAAACACTAAGTAGTAGTACTAAAAAATCCAATACATCAATGTTTGTAAAACGCTAATAAAATAAAGAAATCTAGGTAGAAGGGGGAGTCCGAGGCCTGCGGATGCTGGCAGGTATACCTTGAAGTCTCCCGAGCTGAACTCTCATTAATGCCTGGGATGCTAGGAGGTACTGGATCTGTATAAAAAGATGTGCAGAAGCGCAACATAAGTACACCACAACAGTACCCAGTAAGTGCCAAGCCTAGACTGAATAGTGACGAGGTAAGGTCAAGGCCCTACTGAATAAATAAGAAGATTGTACAAGTGTATGGCATAGTAGTAACGACAATAATAAAATTGAAACAACAAATAGCATATCAAGGTTAGCTACGTGGAACTAAAGAGAATAGTGCAACACGGAAAAAACAAGAAATAATATGCCAAGAAAACAAACAACCAAAGATAAGTGCAGCTATAGAGAAATACCAACAAGATCGCTACCGAGGTACCGCCTCGTACTCTCAAATCACAAGAATAATCCACAATTTGTCCTTATATCACTGCGGGAGCCTTGCATTTAGTTTTGGAAATTATTTTCCCGAAATAGCACCCCGCGTTTAAGCCCACCTTATCACTCCGCATGGCTTCTAGTAGTTCCCCTACTAGCCACGCATATCAAGCCCACCTTATCACACTGCATGTGTTTCAACCTCAAAAACCTTATACCACTGCTGGTGTATCAATATCACAACGTATCACAAATTGCGCACCTCAAGTTCCCAATATAACAACTTGCCAACGAAACCAACAATAATAGTGTTTTCACAATAAAGAGCCCATGGCTCAACCACAATGTACACAAGAGTCTCAACAATACAACCGGAAGTGAATAACTCAACAGAATAGTATTTCACAACTTAATACTTTGCCTCAATGTGAATCACGGCTTTTATAACTCAATACCAATTTCGACAACAAGATACTCCAAGAACAACAACTTCACGTAAGAATTCAACGGTTAAATAATGAATATGTAATAAGGGAAACAAGAACTTCAACTGAACATGTAGTGAAATTAACAAATAAGAGCCAAGGTAAATAGAGCATGTGAAGTAGACTAATGATGATGAAGATAAAATGTTAAGATAACTCAATCAAGGCATGAAAGGAATCTACATAGCTAAAACTAGTAAATTTCCATATTTAGCCCGCGTATACACTTGTCACCTTGCATACACAGCTTCCACACATCACAATGATCACAAAACAATGCCAAACCTAAGGGGTAATTCCCCCACATGAAGTTAGGCAAGACACTTATCTCGAAACATGCTAACTCAATCCATTAGTAGGCCTTTCCCTCGATTATCCAACTCTGAACGGCTCGAATCTAGCTAAAACAGCTTCATACTATAAATATAAACTATAGAAAACTATTCCGATCAATAAAATTACGATCTTCGCAAAGAAACAAAAAGTCAACCCCGGCCCGCATCTCGGAACCCGACCAAAATTACAAAATCGAACACCCATTTGATAACGAGTTCAACCATACAAGAATAACTCAAATCCGACCTCAAATCGCCTTTCAAATCCAAAATATTTAGTGTAAGAAGTTTTCACAATTTTTCCTCAAATTTCCAACTAAAATCACTAACTAAATGATGAAATTAACATAGATTCGTGTAACTTAACCAAAACCGAGTTAGGATTTCTTACCCCAATAATTTTCTTGCAAATCTCCCAAAAAATCGCGACAAACTGAGCTCTCTAGGTCCAAAAATGGATTATAAAACTCAAACCCTCGAAGACCCCTTTTCTGCCTAGCGATCCTCGCTTCTGCGGGCCTAGGGTCGCACCCACGACGATGCACCTGCGGAAAATCCATCGTAGGTGCGGTTCCAACTTAAATCCACGGGTTCCACTTCTGCAGAAAAAAGCTCACAGATGCGAGCTCGCTTCTGCGGAGAGACGGTCGCATCTGCGGTCCCGCCCAAAGGCTCTTCCAAAATTCCGCTTCCGCGGAAGAAATGCCTGTGCCAGTGGAGGCGCACCTGCACCCAGGTGTCTGCCACTACGAGCCCCGCCCTGGGCTCTCCTTTTAGCTTGTGCACTTCACCTTCCATACCCACGATTCTGCACCTGCGGTCATTCCCTCCACAGGTGTGATGACACCAGCAGGCCTGGGACTTCAACAATGAGGCTAAGTCCAAAATTGATCCGAATTCAATCCGAATCACACCTGGGGTCCCCGGGACCCCGTTTGAATATAACAACAAGTTCCAAAGCACATAACAGACCTACTTGAGGCCAAAAATCACATCAAACAACATCGATTCTACGAATCGCAACCCAATTCAAGCCTATGAAACTTTGAACTTCCGAATTCCGAAACCAATGCCGATTCATAGCAAAATAACTCCGACTGACTTCAAATTTTGCACACAAGTCAGAAATGACATGACGGACCTATTCCAACTTCCAGAATCGGGATCCGACCCCAATACTAATAAAGTCAACTCCCGGTCAAACTTTTTAACCTTCCAAACCTTAAAATTTCTAACAGTCGCTAGTTCACGCCGAAATGACCTATGAACCTCCAAATCATCATTAGGACACGCTCCTGAGTCTAAAATCACCATATTGATCTATTGGAACCGTCAAAACTCCATTTTGGAGTCGTCTACAAGAAAGTCAAACTAAGGTCAACTCTTTCAACTTAAAGCTCCAACTTAGGGACTATGTGTCCCATTTCACTCTAAAACTCACCCGAACCAAAACCAAACATCCCGGCAAGTCACATAACCATAATATAACATAGAGGAGGCAATAAATAGGGGATCGGGGCTAAAATACTCAAAACGGCCTGTTGGGTCATTACATCCTCCCCCTCTTAAAACAATAGTTCGTCCTTGAACGAGTATAGAGACATACCTGAAGTGGTGAAAAGATGAGGATAACGGCTATGCATATCATGGTCGGTCTCCCAAGTCGCCTCCTCGACTTGTTGACCCCTCCATTGAACCTTCACTGAAGCAATGTTCTTCGACCTCAACTTTCGAACGTGCCTATCAAAAATGGCCACCAGCTCCTCAACATATGACAAATCCTTGTCCAACTGGACTGAGCTAAAATCCAACACATGAGACGAATCGCCGTGATACTTCCGGAGCATAGAGACATGGAATACTGGATGAACTGTAGCTAGACTTGGAGGTAATGCAAGCATGTAGGCCACCTCTTCAATCCTCTCAAGAATCACAAAAGGTTCGATATACCTAGGTCTCAACTTGCCCTTCTTTCCGAACCTCATAACACCCTTCATGGGCAAAACACGAAGTAAGACCCGCTCCCCAACCATGAATGCAACATTGAGAACCTTCCGATTCGCATAACTCTTCTATCTAGATTGGGATGTACGAAGCCCATCTTGAATCAATTTCACCTTTTTCGAAGCATCCTGAACCATGTCTATACCCAATAGCCTGGCCTCACCCGGCTCAAACCAACCCACCAGAGACCTATACCGCCTTGCATACAAAGCCTCATATGGAGCCATCTGAATGTTGGACTAGTAGCTGATGTTGTAGGCAAACTCCACAAGCGGCAAGAACTAATCCCAAGAGCCCCCAAACTCCATCACACATGAACGGAGCAAGTTCTCCAATATCTGAATAGTGCGCTCGGACTATCCGTCCATCTGAGGGTGAAGTGTCGTACTCAACTCGACCCACGTGCCTAACTCACATTGTACGGCCCTCTAGAACCGTAATGTAAATTGCGTACCTGGGTCAAGGTGATGGATATTGGCATGCCATGAAGTCTGACAACCTCGCGAATATGGACCTGAGCCAGCTGCTCAGAAGAATAAGTAGTCACCAATGGAAAGAAATGAGTTGACTTGGTTAACCAACCCACAATCACCCATACTGCATCGAACTTCCTCTGAGTCCGTGGGAGCCAAACAACAAAATCCATAATAACCTGCTCCCATTTCCACTCTGGAATCTCTAGCCTCTAAAGAAATCCACATGGCCGCTGATGCTCATAGTTCACATGCTGAAAATTTAGGCACCGAGCTACATACTCCACTATGTCTTTCTTCATCCTTATGCAACCCATCTATATTGGGCACACATAACCTGACCTGCATCTGTAACACACCATCATCCTTAATAGTTACCTCCTTGGCATCGCCGTGCTGAACCGTGTCCTTGAGGACAAGCAGATAGGGGTCGTCATACAAACGCTCTTTGCTACGATCATATAGAGAAGATCGATAAACCACACATGCCAAAACGCGACTCGGCTCTGAAATATCCAATCTAACAAACTGGTTAGCCAAGGCCTGAACATCCAATGCTAATGGCCTCTCCGCTACCAGTAGATATGCTAAACTACCCAAGCTCTCTGCCTTTCGATTCAAGGAATCGGCCAGCACATTGGTCTTCCCGGGATGATATAGAATGGTTATATCATAGTCCTTGAGAAATTCTAACCATCTCCGCTGACACAAGTTAAGATCCTTCTGTTTGAACAGATGATGTAAACTCTGGTGGTCGATATAGACCTCACAAGGGACACCACACAAATAGTGCCGCCAAATCTTCAAGGCATGAACAATAGTTGTTAACTCAAGATGGTGGGTAGGATAATTCTTCTCATGCACCTTCCGTCCTGCATCAACACCATGCCGAGGCCAATACGTAACGCATCACAGATCATAGTGTAAGAAAACAAACCCGTAGGCAACACCAACACTGGGGCTCTAGTCAATGCAGTCTTGAGCTTTTTGAAAGCTCTCCTCACACTCATTGGTCCACCTGAACGGAGCACCCTTCTGGGTCAATCTGGTCATAGGTGCAGCAATAGATAAGTAACCCTCTATGAAACAACTGTAATACCCTGTCAAACCAAGAAAACTTCGGATCTCAATAGTTGAAGGCAGTTTGGGCCAACTCTGCACTGATTTAATCTTCTTATTTACCTTAATCCCCTCACTCAACACCACATGACGCAAAAACGCCACTGAATCAAGTAAGAATTCACACTTTGAAAATTTTGCATACAACTTCTTTTCTCTCAAGGTCTGGAGCACGGTCCTCAGGTGCTGCTCATGATCCTTCCAGCTCCTGGAGTACACCAGAATGTCGTAAATAAGCACAATGACGAATGAGTCAAGATAAGGCTGGAATACATTGTTCATCAAGTGCATGAATGTTGCTGGGGCATTGTTCAGCCCAAAGGACATCACAAGGAACTCGTAATGACCATACTGAGTCCTGAAGGCAGCCTTCGGAATATCCGGCTCTCGAATCTTCAACTGATGATAGCCTGACCACAAATCAATCTTTGAAAATACTCTGGAACCCTGTAGTTAATCAAATAGGTTATCAATGTGTGGCAATGGATACCTGTTCTTCACTTTAACCTTGTTCAACTGTCGATAATCAATGCACATGCGCATAGAACCATCATTCTTCTTTACAAACAAGATTGGAGCACCCCAAGATGATACACTGGGTCGAATGAAACCCTTATCAAGCAACTCTTGTAACTGCTCCTTTAACTCCTTCAGCTCTGCTGGGGCCATACGATATGGTGGAATAGAAATGGGCTGAGTGCCCGGTAACAAATCATACCAAAATCGATATCCCTGTCGGGCTGCATACCCGGAAGATCCACCGGAAATACAACTGGATAATCCTTCACTACCGGAACTGACTCAACGGTAGGAATATCAACACTAACATCCCTCACGAAGACTAGATATGCCTCACACCCCTTCCCAACCATCTGATGTGCCCTAAGGAAGGACACCACCTTGCTAGGAACATAATCTAAAGTACCTCTCCGCTCCAACCGCAGCAAACCTAGCATAGCCAACATCACCGTCTTGGTGTGACAATCAAGGATAGCATGATAGGGCGAAAACTAGTCCATACCAAAGATAATATCAAAATCTACCATATTGAGCAACAATAGGTCAGCTCTGGTCTCAAAACCACCAAGAACAACTAAACACGACCGATACACACGGTCAAAAACAATGGAATCTCCCACTGGCGTGTATACATAGACAGTAAAACTCAAAGAATCTCCGGATATACCAAAATATGGAGCAAAATAAAATGATATATAGGAGTAAGTGGAGCCTAGATCAAATAAGATTGATGCATCTCTATGACAAACCGGAGCAATACCTGTGATAAATAAGTCGAATGCAACTGCCTTCGTCCTAGTAGGAAGAGCATATATTCTTGCTAGGCGTCCCCCACTAGGCGACCTCTACTCTTCTACCTCCACCTATAGTTGGCTAGCAGGTGTAGTGGCAACTGGTGCGGTAACTACGGCCTGAGAAGTCTGGGGCCCCTATGGAATACGTGTAACCTGAGTAGTCTGTGGAGGTGCACCCCTCCTGAGTCTGGGGCAGTCCCTCGCCATATGACGAGTGTCACCACACCCAAACAATCTCTTGGAGGATGTGGTTGTTGAGACTGGTTCGGGTCTGGTCAGTTGGACTGACCGTTGAAAGCACCCTGTGCAGGAGGTGCACTAGAGAGTGCGAGTGCATATTAGGCAACCTGAGGCATTGAGTAGTCGGAATACAACTAGAAGCTAGAAGTGCTGAATGAACAGGACAGCTCACATAGCCTCTACCATGCCGAGCTACAACTGGGGCACATGAACCACTATATGTGCCAGAATCTCAAGGCTTCTTGGCCTCCCTCTCCTCTTTCTTCCGGACCCACATACCCCCTAATCTCCTAGTGATCTTCACAGCTTGCTGGTACGGGATGTCAGTCTCACTCTCGAGCCACGCTGAATCTAATACCAGGGTTGAGCCCCTCGATAAATCGACAAACTCGCTCTCTAACAGTGGAAACTAATGCAGGTGCATGTCTTGACAAACCACCGAATCGGACTGCATATTCTGATACGGTCATAGCACCCTAGCGTAGCTACTCAAACTCTGTGCGCCATGCATCATGAAGGCTTTGGGGAACAAACTCCATCATGAACATCTCTGAGAATTGAGCCCAGGTGAGTGAAGCTGCCTCGGCCGTGCTACCCAACTCATACTCTCGCCACCACTGATAAGCCGCTCCCTTAAGATGGAACATAGTGAAAGCAACCCCACTTGACTTTGCAATACCAATAGTACGGAGGATACGGTGGCTCTCCTCAAGAAAATCATATGCATCCTCTGAGGCCAAACCGCTGAAAGTAGGAGGGTGGTACTTCATGTTCCTCTCAAGCCTGAGCTAACCTGGCTAAACTAGAACAACCAGCTTCACTGCTATGACCTCTGGGACGTGGTCAACTTGGAGACGCAGCTCTAGGGTACGGGCTGCGGGAGTCTGTGCTCCTCCCCTGGCCTGAGTGTGGCAGGAGCAAGTGGAATCAATCCCGCTGAGCTAGAGTGCCAAATATACTCAAAATTTGGGCGAGAGTCTCCAGAAGTGCAGGGGTAGTAATAGGTGTCTCAGGTGCCCGCTCTCCAACTTGAGCTACTGTTGGCTCCTCTGTAGCAGCTTGGGCAGGTGCTCTGGCTGCACCATGTGCCCGTCCTCGGCCTCTGTCTCGGCCCCGGCCTCCCGCGGCTCTGGCTGGGGGCGCGGGTGTCTGATCATCAGATCCAGCTATTCTTGTCCTCACCATCTATAAGAGAATAGAAAGACAGAGATTTAGAATTCCGAAGTTAAAACATCCGCACGATAAGGAATCAAAGAAGTGAAACTTTTCCTAACAGTTCCATAGCCTCCCGAGGATAAGTATAGACGTCTCCATGCCGATCCACGAGACTCTCCTAAACCTGCTTGTGACATATAACACCTATGAACCTAGAACTATGATACCAACTAGTCACGACCTGAATTTTCCTCTGTAGGATGTCATGATGGCACCTAGTCTCTAAGACTAGGTAAGCCTAAGATTCATGCAGAAATAACTGAAATAATAATTGAAGTCTCAAAACTCAGCAATTATATAAATTAAACTCTGTATCTCAGCATGTACAACTCCAAAAACCTGATGAACAAAAGTCACAAGCTCTAAGTAATAGTACTGAAAAATCATATACATCAATGTTTGTAAAAGGATAATGAAATAAAGAAATCTAAGAAGAAGGGGGACTCTGAGGCCTGCGGATGCGAGCAGGTATACCTTGAAGTCTTCGCAGCTGAACTCTCGGTAATGCCTAGGCTAGTAGGAGGTACCTAGATCTGCACAAAAAAATATGCACAAGCATAGCATTAGTACACCACAGTGGTATCCAATAAGTGCCAATCCTAACCTCGATAGAGCAGTGACGAGGTCATGTCAAGGCCCTACTGGAATAAATAAGAAGATTGTACAAGTGTATGGCAATTTAGCAATGATAATAATGAAATTGAAACAACAAATAGCATATCAAGGATAGCTATGTGGAACTAAAGCAAATAGTGCAACACGGAAAAAATAAGAAATAATATGCTAAGGAAACAAACAACCAAAGACAAGTGCAGCAATAGAGAAATGCCAACAAGAGTCACTATCGAGGTACCGCCTCGTACTCTCAAATCACAAGAATAATCCACAATCTGTCCATATATCACTGCGGGAGCCTAGCATTTAGTTTTGGAAATTATTTTCCCGAAATAGCATCCCGCGTTTAAGCCACCTTATCACACCACATGGCTTCTAGTAGTTCCCTTGCTAGCCATGCGTATCAATCCCACCTTATCGCACCGCATGTGTTTCAACCCCAAAAACCGTATACCACTGCGGGCGTATCAATATCACAACATATCACAAATCGCACCTCAAGTGCCCAATATAACAACTTGCCAAAGAAACCAACAATAACAATGCTTTCACAATAAAAAGCCCATGGCGCAACCACAATGCATCCAAGAGTCTCAACAATAACAACCGGATGTGAATAACTCAATAGAATAGTATTTCACAACTTAACACTTTGCCTCAATGTGAATCATGGCTTTGTAACTCAATATCAATTTCAACAATAAGATACTCCAAGAACAACAGCTTTACGTAAGAATTCAACAGTTAAATAATGAATATGGAATAAGGGAAACAAGAACTTTAACTAAACATGTAGTGAAATTAACAAATAAGAGCTAAGATAAATAGAGCATGTGAAATAGACTAATGATGATGAAGATAACACATTAAGATAACTCAATTAAGGCATGAAAAGAATCTACATAGCTAAAACTATTAAATTTTCACATTTAGCCCGTTTACACGCTCATCACCTTGTGTACACGGCTTCCACACATCACAATTATCACAAAGCAATGCCAAACCTAAGGGGTAATTCCCCCACACGAAGTTAGGCAAGATACTTACCTCGAAACACGCTAATTCAATCTACTAGTAGGCCTTTCCCTCAATTATCCAACTCTAAACGGCTCAAATCTAGCCAAAACAATTCCATACTATAGATATAAACTATAGGAAACTATTCCAATCAATAAAATTACGAACTTTGCAAAGAAATAAAAATTCAACTTAAAAAGTCAACCCAGGACCGCGTCGCGGAACCCGACCAAAATTACAAAATCCGAACACCTATTTGATAACGAGTCCAACCATACAAGAATCACTCAAATCCGACCCCAAATCACCTTTCAAATCCAAATATTTTAGCCTACGAAGTTTTCATAATTTTTCTCAAATTTCCAACTCAAATCACTAACTAAACGATGAGATTAACAATAGATTCGTGTGATTTAACCAAAATCGAGTTAGGATTTCTTACCCCAATGATTTTCTTGCAAATCTCCTGAAACATCCCCACAGAGCGCTCTAGGTCCAAATATAGATTATGAAACTCAAAACCCTCGAAGACCCCTTTTCTGCCCAGCGATCCTCGGTTCTGCAGGCCTGGGGTCGCACCTCTGACGCTGCACCAGCGGAAAATCTCTCAAAGGTGCAGTTCCAACTTAAATCTAGGGGTACCTCTTCTGTCGACAAAAGCTCGCACCTGCGAGCCGCTTCTGCGGAGAAACGACCCCATCTGCGGTACCGCCCAAAAGCTCTTCCGAAATTCCGCTTCTGCAGAAGAAATGACCGTCCGTGCGGAGCCGCACCTGCAAGCCCATACTTGGGCTCTCCTTTTCGCTTATGCGCTTCACTTTCCGCACCTGCAGTCAATCCCTCTGCAGGTGCAATGACACCAGCAGATGTGGGACTTCAGCAATGAGGCTAAGTCCAAAATTGATCGGGATTCAATACGAATCACACTCGGGGACCCTGGGGCTCCGTCCGAATATACCAACAAGTTTCAAAATTCGAGGCCAAAAATCACATCAAGAAATATCGATTCTACGAATCGCAGCCCAATTCAAGCCTATGAAACTATGAACTTCCAAAATTTCGGTAGTGCTCGTGCACTTGTTGACACCAAATTTTGGGCTTGGGTTGTAGTAGCATTTTTACTATATTCTAATTTATTTTATGACACTCTTCCGTTGCTAAGGTATTAGACCATGTTATCTCATTTTCATTGTTAATCATGTGACTATTGGTTTACCTAGCAGGTTGGGTTGGGTGTTATCACGACTTGTAGATTTTGGGTCGTGACACTAGCCATCAAATATATTTTAAAATTTATTGTAATATAATACTTTACCTTATTTTCAAATTACTAATTCATCGCTACTAAATGCAATTACATGTAATTAGTTCTTAGCAGTGTTTTAAAAGGTGTTTCCAGGGTGAGCCTTAGGGTGAGGCGCACCAAAATGCCCTGAGGGGTGGTAGCGAAAGTCTCAAGGGGCGTACGCTCAACAATTGGGGGTGTACACCGGCATTGAGGTGCATTTTTGTACTGAGGCGTAAGCTCCACCAACTTTTTCATAATAAAATAAAATTTGTTGAGTAAGTCCTTAATATAATACCCAAATTCTCAAAAGTATGTCTTGTAATTACTCAAATGTTTTAAAAAGGAACTGAAACATTAAATTTAAAAGTCAAGACCTTTTTTTTTTTGTTAGAAGCTCTAATTTATGGTCTTTTTCAATTCTTTATCTTGTTCGCTAGTCTGCTACTATTTCCCAAAAGCAGCGGATAGTCAATTTTGTTTTCAAATATAAAGAGAACTTCATTCTCCTCCATAGCAACAAGTTTAAAGTTCAAATTGTAGGTTAGTCATCCTTTTTGTTCCTCCGTGTAGAAACTGTATTCTTCTAAACTCAAGTTACTTGTGCTTGTAAGTAACGTATAATGGATTATTTTTACTAGTTTTTTGTGGTGATGGAGCACATCTATATATATTTTTTATTTATTTATAGTTTTCTTCAATTTATATGCAATTTTAACTATTTATAAATATTTAGTGTAATTATATTATTTTATAAAATATGTGGAGTTTACGCCCCGTGGCTAGGGACTTACGCCTCCCTGAGGCATATGTAAAACCCTTCGCCTTTCACCGACGCCTCTTAAAGCAATGGGTCTTAAGTAACTCGATAATATAAAAAAAAAATTATAATGTCACTATATAAATGTTGAGATTCACAATCAACTCATACTGTTTGCAGGGATTTTAAGTTTTTCTCCTTTTGTCATATCATTTTTTTTAAGTAGCACATGACTTTGGTATTCATTAATTTGACGCAATTTAACTCTCAATCTTCACCTTTTCTTAGGTTTCGAATTTATCAAATTAAGATTGTACATATTAGGAAGACAATGTAATTGGATCAAAAAACCACCAATTTTGATACGTAAAGATTTGCAGATTTCTAAACTTATTAGGGTTGTATTTGCTCGAATTAATCTATGATTGATTGGTTTATTTTAACTCAATATCAATAATTACAATTACAGATCTAGTGAATTCTCACAAGTGAGTCTAGGAAGGTAATGTGTAGCAAATCCTACCCATATCCAGGAAAGGCAGATAGGTTGTTCCGATAGACCCTCGGATAAAGAAAAGATGAAAAGAACCAGTGGCAAAAAGTAGTAACAACAGTAGGATATTATGAAAATCGAAGTAAAACATAGCAATTAAACAGCTGATACTAATAGCAATCTAAGAATAAGAAAGATATCATACTAACAGAAGTACTACCAATATGGGAAAGAAAAAGAAAACGCTCGACTACCAACTAAACTTCTACCCTTATTCTCGACCTTCAAACCCTCATGTCAAGGGTCATATCCTCGATAAGCTTAAGTTGTGTCATGTCCTGTCTAATCACCTCTATCCAATACTTCTTAGGCCTACATCTACCTCTTATCGTACCCACCGAGGTCAACATCACATACCTCCTAACTGGGGAATCTCCACTTCTCCTTTTCACATGCCAAAACTATCTTAGCCTTGCCTCCCGCATCTTATCCTCTACGAGAGTCACTCCCATCTTTTCGCAAATATCTTCATTCCTAATTTTATAATTGTAACGACCCGACCGGTCATTTTGAGCTTTAACACTTCCTTTTGGGGGTTTGAGACTTTGAGTGGCTTCATATTATGCATTATATTCGCGTGTATGATTGGAGTTGACTTTTGAGGGGTTCGAAGTTGATTTGGAAGAGTAATTCTTAATTTGAAAGCTTTAAGTTGGAAGAGTTGACCAAGATTTGACTTTTAGGTAAACAATCTCATATTCATGTTTTGATGGTTCTAATAGGTTTGTATGGTGATTTTAGACTTAGGCATATGTTCAGATTTAGATTTGGAGGTTTCTAGGTTGATTTGGCTCTAATTGTCGAAAGTTAAAAATTTAAAGGTTTGGAAAGTTTATAAGTTTGATTGGGAATTATCTTTGAGGTTATTGGGGTCGGATTATTGCTCCGAGAATTGAAATAGATATGTTTCATCATTTTGGTCTAGTGTGTAAAGTGCGAGTTCATTTCGAAATACTTAGGCTTAAATTGGATGCTTGGTTTGAAGTTGAAAGTTTATGAACTTAAGAGGTTGATCTTGATCGACGATTTTTGGTTTTGGTGTTCATTACGGTGTTTGAAGCTTTTGGATAGGTTTGTGAGGTGTATTGAGACTTGTTGGTATGATTGGATGAGGTCCCATGGGACTCGATTGAGTTTCGGGGTGGTTTCGGATCATTTTGATTGAGTTTTCCATAGCTGATCTTCTGGTGTTCTAATGTTCTTTACATTTGCATCAGTGTGTCACATTCACGTAGAAGGTTTTGGTTGAGTAGTGATTTTTTCATTGCTTTCGCGATGAAGTGGTCGCATTTGTGAAGCTTTGTTGTCGGGCGGGGTTTTGGCCATCGCGTTCGCGTGGGCAGCATCTCTTTTGCATAGGCCTGGGCAGTGTGAACCTTCGCGTTCATGTAGGAGGCTTTGCATTCATGAAGCATAGCTGGATTTGGAGGCGTTTTACCTTCACGACCGCGAGGGTACTACCACGATCGCGTAGGGTACTACTGGGCAGTGTATTTAAGTTGTAATTTTTGGAATTTTACCCATTATTTCATATTTTGAGGCCTACACTTTGAGAAGGGGATACTTTGAAGAGAAATTTCACTACTACCTTGAAGGTAAGTGATTTCCACTTGGATTTGATTATATATATCGATTGCCCCTGGATTTCTACAACTAAAACTTAAAATTTTGAAAAGAAATCTGGGATTTTATCTACATTTTAAGAGAGTATATTTTGGATATTTGAACACCGATTCGGACTCGGTTTTAAAAACTATTATATATTTAGAATCGGCTGGTTATGGGTCATCGGATTCTAGTATCGGTTCCGGACTTCGGGCTCGCAGGCCCGGGATCATTTTGTTGACTTTTTGGAATTTCTTCAAAGATTGAAGCTTTATTGATAAGGATAGCTTCATATGGCATTCCTGTGGCATTGTTGACTTCCTTGGATGATGTTTCGCTTGGATTTGTGCAATTGGAGGGCTAGATCGATGTTTTTGACATAATTCAAGGTTGAACACCAGCCTGGATGAGGTAAGTATCTTGCCCAAGCTTAGTTTAAGGGTAGTTTCCCGATTAGCTGTGATATTTGTTATATGTTAGGGGTGACGCATATGTGAGCTGAGTGCATCGTGGTTATTCATTATTCTAGTATATTCCTAGGCTATTATATGCCTTATTTCCCTATTATACTTCTTTGATATCATGTTTTCTCCATTCGTGTGACTACGTGAGTTATTATCCATGGTAGGAATCATGTCTAAGCTATTTGCTTATTTGTTTGAGACACGATAGGGTTATTTTTGATATGTTGAGCTATTTACCTTAGCCATAGTCATATTGTTTAGTCGTGATATTATATCCACGTATTACATCTCTCTATATGTGGACTTTTATATGTTATCTCACATGTTATTGGTGTCCTTGAGTGTGACATGAGTTTGAGATGAATTATGGCACTTTGGTATATTCTGAGCGGTATTTTAGTTGTTGATATTGCGAGATGTTGGCATATTGAGACTAGAGTGGGTTGATGACTGATCTTGGGCCATAGAGTTGATTTGATACTGATAGTGAGGTGACGCGTACGTCAGGCCCCATATTTGGGATAAGTGGTACTGATTATAAAGTGACGCGTGCCCAAAGCCCCATGTTGGGCTAAGTGATATTGATCACTGACTTAGATCCGATTCGCACTTGGGCTAGGACCCGCCCCGCTGGAGTCAGATAATAACCCTGGGTGCAGGCACAGGATCATATATGTTCTTGGTGAGGAACATATGTAAGGCACCCATACAGTGTTAAGTGTGTGCGCGCGTGTATGTGTGATGTACATGGCTTTTTGCCAAGAACCGAGAGAGTGCTTAGAGTATGATTCTGGGACATTGTGCCAGGTACTATGAATGCGTTGAGATTATGTATACTTCATATTTAAATTGTGATTCTTTGTTGATTTGGCATGTATAACATACATGTAAGCATAGAGTTGTATATTCCTACATGTTAATTGGTATTTGATGATTCTACTTGATGTTTAGAGCTTGAGATTATAATTTTATCTTGTTAAATACCTGTCTAAGTGAATTTTGTGAAATTTGATAACTTGACTTTTATATCTAAAAAGCATGTCTATTTCCCCTCCTATTGTGTTAAGCTGAGCCTATTATTATTTGAGTTATTTTCCTTCATATGTTATTATTTTGCTGTTATTACTATTATTGGTGGTGGAAAGTGAACATTGGATCCTGCGAAACTCGTCACTGCTTTCAGCCCGAGGTTAGACTTGCTACATATTGAGTATATGAGGTTGGTTATATATACTCATACTATACTCTATACTTCGTGTGCATATCCAGGTGTTGTTGATCGTGGTAGCTGCCTGTCAGTCGAATTGGGATTAGTTGGAGATCTCGAGATGGCATTGTTATTCTGTTCGCAGGCCTTGAAATTTCTTTCTTTATTTCATGTTAACACTATTTGGTCCTTCCGGCAGTATCATATTTACTTATTTTATAAAGCTCATATACTCAATGACACCTGATCATGTGATGATTTTAGCTGTATTGTTGTTATTGACTTCAATTATTTATGATTATTCTGCTGATGGGACTATTCAATGTTGTTACTTGAGTTTGTTTCTTCTTATTGATTGATAACTTAGGCACCGTTACGGTTTCGGTGGAAATTTGGTTCCTGAAAGTAAACCTGGTATGCCCGCACATCCATTCCAATATCCTTATTTCAGCTACTTTTATCTTCAAGACATGAGAGTTCTTGACTGGCAAACATTCTACCCCATACAATATAGTCGGTCTAACCATTAATTTTGTAGAACTTACTTTTAATTTAATTGACATATTCTTACCACACAAGATACTGGATGCGACCCTCTATTTCATCCATTCCGCTCTGATGCGATGTGTGACATCCTCCTTAATCATTATATTTCCTTGGATTCTGCTTTTACTTATTTTTTTAAAATCTCTCATTTTCTAAGTTTTTTCATTGTCTTTTTACTGGCCTAAGGTACTTGAAACTTTCTCTTAGGATGACTCGTGTATCAAGCCCCATACACATATCCACTTTTTGGGTTACGTCGCTAAACTTACACTCCAAGTATTCTAAGTTCTTGCCACTCAGTAAATTTTATACTTGGCAAAATTCTTTTTTTTTTTTTTTTTTTGTAAATTGTCAAGTTTTACGTTGTTTGTTGCCTACAAAAATCCAATTCCAATGTCGTCTATTCAAAAATCAAATTATGGTTAATTCTAGCAATTTAAGTTTTTAAAAATGGAACTAAGTATTCCAATTCATTCCCAAAACTTTTCGAAACCAAACCAACCATCCTTGCAAATTACAATACCAACATACGAAAAATATCAAATAGGATAATGGGGCTCAAATACACAAAATGACCCATCAGGTCATTACATTCAACATCATAAAATTAGGAAGACAAGAAAGCGATACGAAAACAGAATGCAAAGCTGATGCATGATGGAAAACAACCAAGTTAAAATCCAGAACTTCGTGATGAAGAATATGACAAAATCTAATGATGACGATAGAGACTGAGTCTAATGAGATGTAGATTTGTGGTTGTTTTTAATGTTAAGAGGTTAAACTTATTGTGAAGTTTAGATTTAGTTGTGATAGTTATTATTAGACTTGTTTTGATTGATAGTTAAATACTTAGACTTGATTTGAATGGTGTTTGAATTTGTAGACTTGATTGAATGAGGTTTGAATATTTAGGGGTCGTTTAGTTTGAATATAGGTTATGCTGGGATAAGTTATGCCAGGATAAGTTATGTTGGGATTAATTATGTTGGGATTAGTTATGTTGGGATTATTTTTTATTCACTGTTTGGTGTGTTATGTTAAAAATGACATTTGCATAATTTCTGAGAAGAAGGTAAGTTATCTCGGCACTAATTACCCCACCCCCTACAAGGTATAAGTTATTCCGGTATTTGTTTTAATCCCGAAATAACTTATACAGGTTTCCTAACCAAACAAAGTATTAAGGTGATACTAAATTTTTATCCTAGCACTATTTGTACTTATACCTCATACCAAACAACCCCTTAATATTTTAGTTGTCTGAATTTATGAGGTTTGATTGGCCAAGATTGATGTTTGGGTGAATTTTTAATTTCTGCTTGTTGGTTTTGATATTTGGTAGCTGGTATAGCTAATAAAATAGATGAATGCTATCAAAAAAATATATAAATTTTCGACTAAAGTAGTTGCAAAATCCATATTTTTCCCAAAAATATGATTATTTTCAATTACACCTGTCGACTCTTAACATATTTTTTCAAAAAAATTGACTATGTCGGACAACTGTAGTCGAAAAGTTAGATAATTAGTTATATTTTTAATTTAAATATTTTAACCACGATAATCAAAAATTTTAATAAATAAGTATTTATTTAAATTTTTACTACTATAGTAAAAAATATTTAAACAATAAATAATTAATTATTTAAACTTTCGACTTTGGTAGTCGAAATAATCAATCAATCTCTGGTTGTATCAATATTAAACCCCCCGAGTATGGTGGCTGGAACTTTCTGATTACAATAGTCGAAAGTTCTTTTTCGACCTTTAATTTTTTTGATTACGCTAAAATCATCGAAAATTTCAATTTTTGGCTACTCTAGCAGTTATAGCAGTCAAAAAACTCAATTTTCTAGTAGTTATAGGGTCACACAAGCCAAAAATTTGCTTGCCGCGTCATGCCGCATTGGAACCAGATAGCTACTCTGCTATCCGTTAGTAAAAAAGTCATAATTTCTTGTAGGAATGTCCAAATAACAAACGGTATTAAGCATTAAAAATTAGACCCAAAGAGATATCATTTGATATATAGCTCACAGCTCAATTAATTATTGAGCTAGGAGATATAATCGTTTGAAGTTGGTCTTGTGCAACTATGATCATCTTCTCCCCTTAAATATTTTCAATTTGTTCCGCACCACCTCTTTCCCCTTCTAAACATCTTTACTACCTTCCAAGTATGAGATTTAAGTATTATAAATATTTATATCTTTTTGAATACCCATGAGTCTAGCTTAGGGCATGAACAAGAATGTAATACTTAGTGAAATATTTTTGGGGCGTTACAGAAAATATTTTAACTTTAAACCATTTATTTTATTTTATATGGCATGCAATTACAGCCACATAAATTTAATGAGTCGATCACAAGTTCTAAAATAAATTATTATGAAACTCCGTAAATAATTAAACTATGTCACATAAATTAAAATAAGATGAGTATAATAATGAAAAGAAATCCAGCACTATTAAACAAGTCATTGTGTCTCAAATCAACAAACAGGAAGTCCCATGTAATTTTTACTACTTATTTCCCGCATATATATAAGCTTATAGTATTAGATTGTCATTTCAAAGTTGCCTTTCTTTCTTCATTTTGTTGTGTGCTTTAGCATTATTCTGTATTAGCATAAGTATTAAGTAGTTCTCACCAATTATGAACATTAAAAATATGCTTAACAGTCTGAATATCTGATATTTATATATATGTGATTTTTGCATTTTATTAAATTCTATTCAAGACTATTCGATAAGATGAAATCTTTATCAAGTTTGTGCGTGCTATTAAAACGAAAGATCATTCCTTATCCAAATAATTGAATTGCAATACCATGTCACAATTCTTTACTAAGTTAGGTGTTCTTCTGTATATGGTTGAAGGTATATATATACTGAATGTAAAATAAAGCCAGTGCCAGCTCGCTTGCATAGCAGGTTCAAATGTTTCTATGCTAATATCCAAAGTCAAAAAAACCTAAAAAACTCTGGCGATTGGCTAAAAGAGACGATTGCGCATGAAGCTATCGCAAAGTCATTAATGGCTGCACCGGCCACTGGCCAGCCTCTTCTTGATGCTGGTCAATCGTCTCTACCATCCCTACAGACCTTCTAAATATCTATGAGCCCAAAAACAATCCAAAACTATGCGCAATTAGTAAAACCTACAGCATTAAATGTTGCCATGCAAACGTCGACTCACGTAGCCCTAAAATCAATTGAGTATCTTCATGGAGAGCCCATTGTATATTGGAAGAAGAATGAAGTGAAGTAATTCATTGCCCAACAAGGATTATAGTTGGTTGTTCTAGGCAAGTTTTCTTATGGCAAACCAGTTATTCAAGAATTACGCAAGGCAATACCAATTCAATGTGAATTGAAGGGTCCTTGTTCTATTAGTTTGATCGAGGATAGTCATGTTCTTATTAAGATTTCATTAATGGAGGATTACATTCACTTATTGTCAATGCCATCCTTTTACCTTAAAGTTCAAGGAGATATGTGGCAGATGAGATGCACCAAGTGGAATCCATGGTGGAAACCTGAAGAAGAAACTCTTGTAGCCATAGTATGGATATCCTTTCAAGACTTTCCTCCCAACTTCTTTGGTAAGGATTTCGTATTTCCTTTCGGTAGGGCAGTTAGAACACCTTTACATGTTGATTTGGCTACACAAAATGGCACACGACCTAGTTGTGCTAAGGTTAAGGTGGAGGTAATTATTATCAAATTTTTCTCAAAGAGTCAAAATTGTAGAGGACGAGGATGAGACCGGACCTGAAGAATCAAAGTGGATTAAAATTAGGTATAACCACATGCCTAAATATTTTAGAACTTGTTAAAAGCAAGGGCATAAGGAGAGTGAGTGTTGGGTAGTTAATCCTAAGCTCAGGCAATTTGAAGAAGTTGTAGTTGATGAGGGCAAGAGAAAGAAGCGGGTTGGTATTGCAGCAGCTACTACAAAAGTTCTAACTAGTGGTAAAGTCCTGGGGAAACAACTTCCTAATAATGCTAGGAAAGATTGGATGCAAAGGAGGAAGAATAAATATCAACGAGACAAAAGAGGACACATTATTGAAGAAACAGTTGGCAAAGAGGTGATCAATGTGGAGGATAAGGGCAAGGAGCAAGGAGTTTCAACAAAGAATAAATTTGCTGCTTTAGAAGTTGAAGAAATTGACCAACCAACGTTGAGAATCACTGATGGAAAAGGAGATGATAAGGGAAAGGAAAAGGAAAGAAGCAACTGGAAAAAGTATCCAACAAATCAAAGAAGAAGAATCAATTGAAAAATGCTGGAGATTCCAGCTCTAATCCTAAGGAAACTGGGATTAGTGTAGCGGCTAAGGATGATACTTCAAATCCTACTAGAGAAGGGATTTGTAAGGAGGCAGCTGTTTCAAGCCCTAATCCTAAGGATACTGGGAATAAGGTGGATATAAGAAGGGAAAGAACAGTTGGCTGGGTTGCTAGAAGGTTTGGAGCTGCTCGTGAAAACATCAATGTTATCACAAATTATTCATGCCAAGAGATACCTTCACAAACAATAGATGATGATTCAAGGGGATTGGGAGCTACTGAAGCTACAAGTGATAGAAAAGGATCATGGGGGGAAGAAGTAGAGGAGCTAAAGATCAACAACGTAGCTGAAAACAGTGCAAAAAATAATGCCCTACTGGCAATCAACATGCAAAGAAACAAGGTGGTTTTGAAAACTTTACTACATGAAACCCTAATAAAACTAGGGTTGATTTTTTACAAACAACCACGATGCAACACACAGCAGGGTCAATTGGAGTAGGTAAAGGGTCACCTAAAGAAGCTAGAATCAATGGAGGTGCAGGTAGAGAAGCTACAGTGATGAATAAAAGCAATGGAACTGTAAACCCTAGCATAACTGGGCATGTTTCTTTTGCAGTTGCAGCTCAAGCAATTGATGAATTTGGGGTAGGACCTATTGACAACACTCATACAAGGGTCTTAGATGATTCAGTGGGGTCGGGGCATCAAATAGTTGCTGGTAGGATGGTTGATCTCAATAGAACAGTAAATTTTGCAATTGGTACAACAGTGAACCCTAGTCTAGGGTCTATTATAAGCTTCAATTCAGGGCTATTCAAGAGACTATTGGTGATAAAAAGCAGAGTAGGCAAGTGATACCTCATGAGCAAATTGATTAGGCCATTATTCATAAAGTTCCAGGTGCAATTAAGGCAGTTCCAGTAGCTTGTGCTTCAAGAGCTGGGCAACCAGTGCAGATTCGGATCAATGTGCCATTACAGTCACCTAATCAGATTTGACATGACATTATTACTCACAATGTGGTGTCTATGGATATTCAGAATACAGTGTTAGAGCAAGGGCAGCTTGAGGATGGAGGTGAAGATGAGTCTACTGCTGGCAACTATAAGGCAGTAGCTAGGGAGGTAGATCTTTCTCCTAGAATTGGAGACAAGAGTGGCAAGAAAGGAAAGAAGCAAGGATAAAATAAAGAAGTACAACAACCTAAGAGAATTTGCCCAAGAGGGCAGTATCACAAACCAAATGATGATCAAAGCTTTGATATGGAATATAACGTCTGTGAATACTCAACAAGCCTTCTATAGGATGATCATTATGCAAAGGGAATTTGGATTCTTTGTGGTTGCTTTAATGAAGCCATTTCAAAATTCTAGACACATTCAAAGATATAAAAGAAGACTCAATATGGAGGCTGCTTTTGCTAACATAAATGGGAAGATTTGGTTGTTTTTTTATGCTGCAGTAGTATGGGAGCTAGTGATGGACACTCATCAGCAGGTTACTATCAAATTTTATCATCAAGACATTGGCCAATACATTATGTGTGCTTTTGTATATGCTAAATGTTCTTCATTGGAGATATTGGAGCTGTGGCATAATCTTCATTATCCTGCAAGTGATATGGAGTTGTTGCCTTGGATGGTAGATGGAGATTTTAATGTGGTGCTTCATGAACATGAAAAGATAGGTGGGCTTCCAGTCCATCCTCCTGAGTATGAAGACTTTGCATTTTGTGTGAATTCAAGTGGGCTATTTGATCTAGGCTACAAGGGAAGTCCCTTCACTTGGTGGAATGGAAGGCCAAATGTAGAATGTATTTTTAAGAGGTTGGATAGAATCCTTGTGAACTTGCCTTTTCAGAATTTGTTTCCTACCATTGAAGTTGAAACCTCATCAGAGCTGGATCAGGTCATTCTCCTTTGTTGATGAGTTGTGGTGAACAAAGGTCTAACTATATTAAGCCTTTTAAGTTCTTAAACTTCTAGACTAAGCATGAAAATTTTAAAGAGATTGTAAGGCAGAATTGGTTTGCAGACTTCCATGGTGATCCTTTCCTCATGTTTAAATAGAAGTTGAAGAGGGTGAAGGCTGCATTGTCTAAATGGAGCAAGGATACCTATGGAGATATTTTCAAGCAACTTGCAATCAGAGAAGATAGTAAAGAAGAGCCAACTCTGGAGAATAGAATTTTCTTACAAAAAGATCAAGCTGAATTGAAGAGTTACCTAAGTATTGAAGAGAAGTATTGAAAGCAGAAGGCTGGTATGACATGATTCACTAAAGGAGATAGGAACACTAGATTTTTTCACAATCATGTGAATGGCAAGAGGAAGGAGTTACAGCTGAAAAGGATTCAAGATGGTAATGGAGCATGATTTGAAGATCAAGAGGCTTTGGCTAAGGCTGCTATGGAGTTCTACGAGAGGCAGTTCACACATGAGGAAGATCTTGCAGATTTCTCTAATTAGCTAATGTTCCTGCAATGGTGACAAGGAGCAGAATCTTGAACTTTGTAGATATCCTACTATTGAAGCAGTGAAACAAGCTATGTCTAAACTTAGTGGAGAAAGTGTTAGTGGTCCAGATGGATTCACTGGTACCTTTTATCAAGAGTGCCGGGAGATCATTGGTAAGGACTTTCATGATATGGTGATACACTTCTACGGGGGAGCTGCATCGCCTAAATCTATTACTCACACTAACCTAGTGCTTCTGCCAAAGAAGCCTATGGTTCAAACTTTCTCAGATATGAGGTCTATAAGCTTGAGAAATTTCATTAACAAAGTGCTGTCAAGAGTGCTGCATGATAGACTGGAGAGTTTTCTGCCTCCATTAATATCAAACAACCAATTCGAATTTGTGAAAGGTTGAAGTACCTTTGAGAACATCTTACTAACTCAAGAGATTGTTACTGATGTTAGATTGAGGGCCAAGCCTGCTAATGTAGTCATAAAACTTGATATCATTAAGGCATATGATAGAGTTTCCTGGAAGTTTTTGTTACATGTGTTGAGGAAAATGGGATTTACTGAACACTTCATCAACATGATATAGAGTTTACTGTCCATAAATTGGTATTCTGTATTGGTGAATGGCCAGTCTTCAGGGATTTTCAAATGTTTTAGAGGTGTGAAGCAAGGAGATCCATTGTCTCCTACCTTGTTCATCCTATCAGCTGAGGTTCTATCTAGGTCATCGAACAAGTTGTTTGATAACAAATCATTTGTAGGTTTTGGGATGCCAAAGTGGACCGACCCCTTGAATCATCTTGCATATGCTGATGAAACCATCATATTTGCATCAGCTCATACAGAATCTTTGAAGAAGATCATGGCAGTGTTGAATGACTATGAGAAGATTTCAGGGCAATTGATCAATAAGGCAAAGAGCTCATATTATATACACTCTAAGGCAGCCAATGCTTTGTTCCAAACAGTTGAGGATCTCACAGGCTTCACTAGAGGTGCATTTCCTTTTACTTATCTAGCATGCTCTATATTCTATACCAGGAGGAGGAAGGACTATTATGATGATCTTATTATGAAAGTGAAGGCTAAGTTACACTTATGGAAATGGACGCTGTTATCTTTTGGAGGCAAGGATACTTTGATCATTACTATTCTTCAAAGTATGCCTATACACATGCTCTCAGTACTGGATCCACCTAAGAATATCATATAACATTTGCATAAACTGTTTGCAAGGTTCTTTTGGAGTACAAAGGAGGAAGGAAGAAGCAGGCACTGGGCGTCATGGCAGAAGCTGTGTCTTCCAAAGGAGGAAGGAGGGTTGGGTTTCATATCGTTGTTTGATATCTCCAAAACACTATTTGCAAATCTGTGGTGGAGGTCCAGGACCACAAAGTCTTTGTGGTCAAATTTCATGTGGAATAAATACTGCAAAAAGGAGTTGCCTACAGTAGTACAGTTTAGGGAAGGATCACATATTTGGAGGCAAATACTGAATGCTAGACAGGAAGTGGAGAATGAGATTTGGTAGTAGATAAAGGCTGGAGCCACTAATGTTTGGCATGAAATTGGACAAGTCTAGGAGCTTTGTATCACCTAGTGCCTCCAGATTTTCACATTAATGAGGAATTACACGAGGTGGTTGAACTGAGGCAAGAAGATGGATGGAATGAAGAGTTGATTGACTAATCATTTCCAGAAGACATTGCAGATCACATCAAGCAACAAGTACAGTTTGAAGGAAGTGATGGATCCTGGGATAGGCCTTGGTGCAAACCTACTGCTTCTGGTAGGTTTACTGTGAGTAGTGCTTGGCATCTTGTAAGGCATAGGTGTTGGTGCTGTATAGCACCACAAAAGGAGTCTTATGATCATCTCTTCTTGACTGGAGTTACTGCAACTAAGATGTGGAGGACCTTTCCAAAATCTGCTAGGATCACTATTCCATTGGTGTAGGTACATCAAGTGATTAGGGCATCGTGGAATGCTGCTTGTTGTCCAAAGCTGAAGCCTCTATATCAAGCAACACCTGCAATCATCACCTGAGAACTTTGGAAGATGAGAAACACAAATAGGAATTGGGGTTTGGTGTTAGTTCAAAAAGTCGTTCATGAGATTAATAAGACGTTGCATTTCTTTGCAAAAACTAGGTATAGATGGTTGTATAACATACCTTATCTTTGGCCGGATATGATCAAATTCTTTGAGGAGTATAAGCCTATTATTGTGACCAAAAGAGTAGCATGGCAATTCTCATATACTGGATGGTACAAGTGCAATACAAATGGAGCATCAAGAGGTAACCCTGGCCCTAGTTATACAGGTTTTTATGTGAGAGATAGTGCAGGAGATTTGGTGTATGCTAAGACATGGTTACTGGAGGATACAACAAACATTGTAGCTGAGTCTAGGGCAATCAAAGATGGCCTAGCTTTCTGTGTGGATCATGAGCTTCACTCTCTTATTTTGGAGACTAATTCACTTGTGATGAAGAGGATCATTGATGGAGAATGGGACCGTCCTTGGTGCATTGTGGATGAGGCTAAGAGAATCAAGGAGATAAAGGAGAACTTCAATGTGATATTCCAATATGTATTAAGGGAGGGCAACACTATGGTAGATTTTTGAGCTAACCTTGTATTTTCTTTTATAGACACCTTGTCTAAACTACCAAGTGCAGGGAGAAGACTAATCAATCTTGACAAGTCTCAGATTCCTAATCTTAGGGTTAGGATTGCTAAAAGGAAAGCTCCAGATTGATGAGTATGTTGTCTTTGTTACTACCTGCTCTTGCTTGTGGTTGCATCTGTTTGTTTTTCTATATACTGATAGGGCATTTTCCAGTGATATTAGCATGCTATCATACTCATTCTGGTGGTGCTCTTAAGGTCTATGGAAACATTAACGCAAGGAGGCAATGTATTTTTCATCAAAAACGAGCTCATCAAGCTTTAAGGTCTCCCTTTAGATCATTATATATCCTAAGTATGTTATACTGGAAGTGTGTATACTTAAGCCGAAATCCAATGGTTCTTCATATGCTGTGGACTGCTATTGTCTATAGGTGCATTGTAATGACATTTTCCAATGGTATTGTGTGTTAACATGCCGAATCTAGAGGTGTTGTTGCAGTGCATGTTGGTTGTTCTCAGTGCAGGAATGCTGCCTATATACAGGCTCCTACAGGAAGCTCATGGATCATCCCTTGATCCAGAATATAGGAGCAATCTTCATGTGTCTTTCTGGGTCAAATCTGCAGCCTGTCATTGATATAGGGAAGAGAGGTATATCATGTTCTATCTTGTTAATCGCAGGTTGGATGGTTAAACTCATATGCATTGCATTTGCATACTGTTGGGTTATTTGTTCATTCCTAGAAGTTGTTTGGTGTTGCATGGAGATTCACATTTACCTTGTACTTTGGAATGCAAAACTTGGCGTCCAGTGAGAGTTTTGGAGGTGTTACACTAGGCTTTTGCGCTTGGCTTGTGGATACACTCTCCACCTTATGTTGGAATTTGGCTATTCTATCTATTGTGATAATTAGATTAGATAGTGTAGCTAGTTGTAGCTTTACATACTTTAGATTTGTGTTTGGACAAACTGTAAATATTGGTTTCCTGTTTTTGAATTATTATATATATATTAGCCACTAAGCTGGGGTTTCCTGTTTTTGAATTATTATATATATATTAGCCACTAAGCATCCAGCTTAGTGGTATATTTGCTTAAAAAAATGTAAAGATTTTTATATTATTAATGGTAACTTATTATATCATGTCAGTTAGAACTATTTTTATTAGATCATTGTATTTATTAGACTCACATGTAATTATTTTATATAGGAGTTTATGTACAAATAAACGACTTTATAAAAAGCATCAGCTTTATTTTAGACACAACCAAAATGTTACAATATCTCCGAAGCAAAGTGATAAAGTAAAAAAAGAAGAAGAATCTACTTCAAAAATTAAAAGAAAAATAAAACTAAAACCTAAAAAAGAAAAAAGAAAAAAGAAAAAAGAAAAAAGAAAAGTCTATTTATATAGCCTATATATACCACTACATTTCTAGTCCTGCCATTCCAAGTTCACAGAACACCAAAGAAGACTCACTAACCAAAAGCTCTCCTTTTTTATTTACTCTATTTTCTTCATCTTCATTCCCTTCTAATTAGCTTCCCTCTTCAAGATGAACAATGTTATAAATAATTCTGCCCTTTTCAGAACTATGGTTTTGCTCCAAAATCACTTCTTCCCTTTGTGTGAGATGCTTTCTTTTATGTAATTTTTAACGGGCTTGGCTAAGGTTGAATTTGCTTATTGCTCGAATTCAATTGTTAGCCACAATCGCTCTCATCTTTCACTTAGCCTTGAACCAACCAATTCTCTTCAGAAAGTTGGAAAAAGATGGAGTCTTTCAATTTCAAGAACATCAAAGCAGAGAAAGCAAACGCAATTCTTAGGTACAAAAGGCTTCAAAGAATCAATGCCCTATTCCGTGCCATGGAGATTTGCATATTTTTTGTCATACTCTCGAGATTTTCCACTCAGTTAACATTTGTTTCAAAACTTTTTAGTGAGTATTTCAGGGAAACCCTCATTAGTCCCCGGTTCGTCTTTGTGCTTGGAAATGTGATTGTCATCGTTTTGTTCTTGAAATCTAGAGAGTCATATGCTAAAGATAATTCATCAACCAGCATCATAACCGATTTCCATGATCAGTACATGAAAGAATGTGCAAAGCGCATAACCAATTACAGTGAACAGAGCACAACCAATTGTAGGGAACAGAGTCTGAAACAGGGGAAACACAGCATAAGCAATTGCAAAGAACAGAGTCTGAAGCAGTGCATTATTGAGGAGAGAGAAGTTGGAAGGAAAATTCGAAAGAGCCGTTCAGAAAATTTGCTGTATGTGTCCCAGCATGAGGAGACTAGAAGAGAACTGAGGCGATCGGTGACGGTGGTCTGCCGAAGAAATGTGGATGATGAGATGAGTAGCGAAGATTTCAGGCGAACAGTGGAGGATTTCATCGCCAGGCAACAGAGATTATTGAGGGAAGAAGAAGAGTTTTCAGCTGATGTTTCTTCTGATTAATTTCATAAGCTAGTTTTTGTTCCATTTCTCGTTGAATTTTATTTTCTTAGGTAAATGGAGAAAGGTACAACAATCATCTTTTTTCTTTATGACCTTGAAATATGATCCTTCTCTCCCAACGGGAAAATTTTTACTGCTTGTGATATTTATAATAAATCAGTAAATATATGACATCTGCTCAAATATGGGGAAAAACAATTTATTTAATTATGATTGATATACGCATCGTCATATCATATTATCATTAAACCAAGACAAGTTAACATAATTTTATATAAACATCAATTTTCAACTTCCTTAGCTCGATAATTTTCTTTCATAATTAACAAGAAACAGAAAAATCAAAGTGGCTAAGAGTTTAAACTCGTAATACTACACTTCAATTATCATTTCTTGGCGTTGAGCTATCTGCATGGAAGCCAACTCTCATGTCGACCCTTACTTGGTTTCTGCTCCGTTACATTTTCACAAGATCTAATCATATCTTATAATTTACCTACAATATCTTGACTATGACAATACATAAAAGATTTGTATCATATTTTATATGCATACTATGTAGTAAGCTAAGTAACTCAATCCAAAGAGTATTAAAATCTCATGATGAGTCATTATGGTTTTAATATTCTCAAAAGAATAATTCTTTTTCAAGGAAGATTAGACATATCACGTGTGGACAATAGAAGCAAGGTGATGATGGCCGTTCACACCTGTACTATTAGCTTCTAGCTTTAGCATAGTTCCATGACCTTTTTGCACCCAAAAAAAGTTCCATAACCTTTTTACTATTGATATTATTCTTATTTTTGTTGTCATTATTTTAAGATAAAATAACCAAAGTAAATATAATTGTGGAATATAGGCATATAATATAAAGTCTGATTTTAAATCATGCTACTGTTTTAGTAGTAAACTAGTAATATGAGTATTGAATATTTTAGATGTATAAGAAAGCATAAAGAAGTATATGGGCAAAATCAGATGTAGAAATTGACTTGGTTTTGCCAGGCTTTGTCTTTCCTTCAATTTTCAAAGACGCACCTCTACCTTTTGTTGCACCTAGCTATTTTGATTTTTCAATAAATCGTCTCTACCTACTTTTATTCCTAGCTAAGACACATGATCTAGAGTTTTTTCGCATAATTTCTTTCCTGATGGACATTGTCGGATGGGTTAGGCTAGATCATAAACGAAATTATAGCTATTGTCGTTTATTAAATAAACCTTTGATCGAACGCTCAAAAAGTAAAGGTGGAATCAGGATTTGAACTTTACGGGTTCTAAATTCTATGATAGCATCATCCGGCGTTAATAAATGAGTTTTAAATTTAATATTTATATATTTTAGTAAATTCTTAATACAAGTACACGATTTGAACAAAAATTATTATTTTCAACTGAACCAATACATCGATTTCTAGCTCCACCAGTGTAAGTAAGGTTGAGACCAAAATGATGAATATATTTCAGGAAAATTCGAATAATATGACTAATTAGCAATATGTATCTGATCTCATTTACATCGATGTTCATAACCAAAATTATTAAGAAGATCTCTCTTACTTTTAAGCCATAAAGGAATAACGTGATTCGGTTCTTCTACGAACCTTACGTATAACAGGAGCTTAGTACACTGAGCTGTACGAATATAGCCGCCAGAAGTAATTTTTTTTCTTGTTTATCGAAGGTGAGACAAAGAAAAAAAAAATTGTGGTTGCTTCTAATTTCACCTAATTACTGTTCTAGTTAAATGGATTTTCATAACCTTTTAAAAGCATTCCACTATCTCATACTATTGTTTTATTCGACCTAACAATCTTATGTTCATAGGTTGCCCGCTTTTAGATGTCTATTTCCTTTTCTTTGTTGGAGTCGTTCTTCTTTTCACCAACCCATTGCTGTCTTACTTCCCAAAGTGGAAACTCCTGTAGAAGTAACAAGCATTGCATGTTGCCCCCAAGAGAGTTGAATTTTTCCCCGATTAGCCCTTAACTCCTAAAGTGCGCATTATTCTATTCTCCTTTTAATTTGCAAATATTATTATCATTTATTTTAGGAACAGAAGACAAAGAATCTTGAATAATAATGCTTAATTGGTAAGTATTACTCTGACATTTCTCGTTCGTTTACCACTTGCAAATTAAGAGAGAACGTAACTTAACTCACAGCTGCCAAGCTTCAGAAGGGTTAATAGTCTTGACCGTGTACTTATAAAACCACAAACTTAACACAATTAACGTACATAATCAAGTAGCAATCGAGAACAGATACTGATTATGTGACGTTTGTACTATTTCTAAATGACAATTTTGTTATACTACTTGATTGGTGATCATGGGATACGTTCGTGCTAGCACACTTCGTCGAATTAATCAACAACAAAAAAATCCAGTTGAGAAAGAAAAAAAAAAAATTGTGGCTTGCTTTACCTCTGGTATGTCTTATGTGGTCTCTTTAGACTTCAAGCATGGAAAACTTTATTCGATCCTGCTCAAGCACCAAATCGTGGTAATTATCCATGATTAAGTGATCAATGTAGAGTAAAGGATTCAATGTTACGGTTAAGTAATAAATCTTATATAAAAGACCTATCACGCGCGCATTTGATGCATTGGTTGAGTTCGGATGTATTTTTCCTTTAATCATTTAGGGTGCCCAAGATAAGTTTTCAAAGTAAACGGCAAGTTCAATCAACTGCAGTTTCTTCCTAATTTCGTGTTCCCTTTTGTCTTTGGAAATGTCAATAGTTGTCAATTTCTTATTACTAAATTTATCTTTTTTTATAACTCTTTCTCGAAGAAGATGGTGGACATAAAGTCGGTTTAGTGGGAAACAGTAGACTATAATTGACTCAAAGAAGGGTCTGTTTTGGGAAATAAAATAGGGATATTTACCCATATAGCCGGTCGAATATACCGTTTACTCTTTCTAATCAATATACATAGATGATATAATGATTATACACGATATACATAATTAAAACATAATATTTATAAATTATACATATATTACACATCCGTCGGCTATTTTAGATTTAAGCGCTTGAGTAGGCAGTATACTGACTAGATAAAGTAAATAGTAAATTCGACCGGCTGTTTGGATAAAGATACCTATTTTATTGAAATAAATTATTTCCAGTTCCAAATTGCTGAGATGTTTGCATTTAACCAAAAAATAGTTTTTATGATCAAAGCAAATAAAAGTATAATTCGGGTTTCTAATAACCAATTTTACTTCACTTTTTTTAATATAGATGAATACCAAATAATGGAAATAGAATATTGAGAGAATAAGGGGAAAAAAATCTTATTGATAATCGCAGCTTCCTTCCAAAAAGAGAGAATAAGATCTTCAAATAGCAGAGAATAAAAATATAAATAATTGATAGTATAATTTCGTGAATTTCTTGATGAGGGTACAAGATATGGTAAGAGAGTTTATATAACGGTACAATATGTAACTGTCTTACCCTACTTAATTTCTACTCGTTACTAATATTTATTACATTGATTATCCGTTACATGGGTGATTTTTAATGCTTATGGTAATAACAACTGTTCGCGCATAATATGAGATTATGTTGATTTCTTTCCATATTCACTGCTATTAATGAACCTTCCTTCTTCGTGATATTTAATATCCATCCTGCACCTATTTTCTCTTTTCCAGCTATTAGGTACGGTATCTTTGTGACGATCACATGGGTGTTTTCCCATGCCTTCTCTAATCTTCACTCTTTTTTATCGTTTTGACTCTTACGCCACTTGTTAGCATATTATTAATCCACGTTGCGAGTCTATTTTTCCATCAATATGGATAGTCCCCCTACTTTCTGCATATTCTCAACTGAATATTTTGGAAGTGGAGAGTTTATTTATGGCGGGAATATCTTTTCGCCTCTTCCCGATATCATTATGATTTGCTTCAGAAGCAAAGAGACGTATGTCTCTCCATTTAATGCTTGAGACACGTGTCTTATCGTGATAGGCTCTACAGTTTACTGCGACTTTTTAGGGTTTTTTGCGGTTGTGTCAGTTCGATGTGACAGTTCCATGATGACAGTCCATATGACATTTTTCTCTTATAAATACCGTGTCATACATCTTCTAAAACTTCTTCTACTCTCTTTCGTCTTCACTAAATCGTTTTTGCAACTCTCTCTTTCTCTTTGTGATTTTGTTTTATTCAACAATGGCTTCCCAATCTTCAAAACCTTCTTCATTACTCCCTTCTACTATGGCTTCGGCTAGAAGTAGGAACAGAGGTAGTAGGCTTCGTAACCTAGGTTCCATATCAAGTTGGAGCACTACTTCTTCTAAGAAGATTCTTCAAAACCTTCTTTGTCACGACCCAAAATCTACTATAGGTCGTGATGGCGCCTAACGCCACCGTCAGGCAAGCCAACAGTGATTTACCACTTTAATTACTCATTTTAGTATTTTTGAAATCTTAATGTTTTCCTTAATTGAACAATATAAACTAGAATCTACAAAGTAAATGAAAACATTTATACGAACTACAAAAATGAATAACCCGAAAGAACCCCTAAAATCCGGTGTCATAAGTACATGAGCATTTTCTAAGAAGCACAACAACAATACAACATCTGTCCAGAATATAAATAAGACAGGATAAAATGATTAGTACGATGGAGACTCGGTGGACTGCGAAGCGTAGCCCGAGTTGCAGCTCACGTAAAGTCTCCTCAACAGATGCGCCTACACGCCAAGATGATCATCCAATGAACTTGTCAGATCCTGCACATTTAGTGCAAAAGTGCAGCATGAGTACGTAAATCAACGTGTACCCAGTAAGTATCTAGCCTAACCCCGAAGAAGTAGTGACGAGGGGTCGATATCGACACTTACTAAAGGTCCAAAAAAGCAATATAATAAAGCATAAGCAGATATGAGACATACGACAATGATGGGGTAAGTCTGTAAGTTACATAATCTTCCAGTTTCTTCTTTCAAAGTATAAATTCTAAATCTTGTATTCTACCTTACCAGCTCAGAAAAATGTCAAGTGTCATTATCAAATAAGTAAGGAATGCCATATAAAATGCTGGGCATCACTGGAAGGTTTATCTCGTGAACATTCAGACTACAAGCGATATAACGCATGATGTAGCCGAGGTCGTTCGGCCCAATCCAGAATAACGTGTACATTGCCGAGGGACGTGCGGTACAATCCATAGATGCAACTATATACTACCGAGGTGTTCGGCCCGCTCCACAAGGAAAAGGAATGAAGTTATCGCATTACGAGACACGTATTTACAATATAACACAGGAACATAAAATGAATATAATCTTTACCATTTCTCAAATAACTTGCCCAAAATTCAAAGTGTTAAGGCTTGGCCCTAGTGTGCAAATATTTATTTCTAAATCGATTTCAATTATAACTTCAATTAGTTAAGCCAGCAGAGTGAGTTCAAGTAATTCAAACATTACATTATGAGATCCTAAGTCTAGGCGAACATAAATAAGTTTTAGCTACGTACGGACTCTCGTCACCTCGTGTGCACTTAGCACCCACAGCTAGTTGCACATAAAAATAAATTTCACCTAAGGGTAGTTTCTCCCTCACAAGGTTAGACAGGAGACTTACCTCGCTCCGAAGTTCCATAAACGGCTCCGAGGCCTCTCAACACCTCAAACCAATGCCCATTAATCCAAAACTATTCAAACAACATGCAAACCAATCAAAATATATTCTAATACCCATAATTAATCAATTTAAATAATTTCCAACTCCGCTCGAAAAGTCGATAAAGTCAACCCTCGTCCCACGTGTCCCGATTCTGAAAACTTTTGAAGATAAACCTTACCCATAACACCGCGCGCTCAAATATATAATTTATCTCTAATTCCATGTCCAATTTCGTGGTCAAAATCCAAAAATATCAATTTTCTATGTTTTCTACAAAAATCTCAATTTCTACAAATTCCCATGCTTAAATCCATATATAAACCATGTATTTAACTCACAATGTGAAGAAATCATTTACCCCATAATAGTTGATGAATATGGCACTCCAAAAGTGCTCCAAAATCGACTCCCATAGACGAAACGAAGTGAAATTGAGCCAAACTCTCGTTTTAAAAGAACACACTGCCCAGCGACCTTTCGCACCTGCGTACAGCTCCGCACCTGCGAAAGTCCCCATCGCAGGTGCGGTTTCCACTAGACCCAGCCAAGTCCGCTTCTGCGGACAAAATGCCGCACTTGCGCCCCCGCTTTTGCAGCCACTCATTCGCTTCTACGGAAAATCCCCCAATATGAAACCTCGCACCTATGGAAACATCCCCCGGTTCTGTGGCATCGCAGGTGCGAGACTCCTCCCCATCTGCGCCTTCACCCGCTTCTACGCCTAGGGTTCCGCTGTTGCGCTTGCGCAGATGCTGCCAAAACTCCGCACCTGCGGTCTTCCTCCTCGCTGACTTTTCTCCGCTTCTGCGGCTCCTGGGCCGCTTCTGCGGTCTGGCACATGCGGCCCTTTCCACGCAGGTGCGATTGCACCAGATCCCAGTTGCCTCAGCACTTCTCCCAAGTCCAAACTCGATCCATTTTCAATCTGATTCGCACACAAGGCCCTCTGGACTCCGACCAAATATACCAACACGTCCCAAAATACAATACGAACTTAGTCGAAGCCTTAAATCACGTCAAACAACATCAAAATCATGAATCGCGCCTCGAATCAAACTTATAAATTTTCAAATTTTCAAAGTCAATATCTTGTGTCGAAACGTATCAAATCAATCCAGAATGACTTAAGATTTCACAAACGAGTCATAAATGACATAACGAAGCTATTCCAAGCCTCAAAACCCCAAACAGACATCGATAATATCAAAATCCACTTCAAACCAAACTTAAGGAATTCTTAAACCTTCAAAATGCCAATCTTCCATAATAAGTACTGAAATACTCCGGGGTGATCCGATACTCAACCCGAACACATGCCCAAGACCGAAATCATCATACGAACCTATTGGAACCTTCAAATCCCGATTCCAAGATCGTTTACTCAAAAGTCAAACCTTAGTCAATTTTTCCAACTTAAAGCTCCCGAAATTAGAATTTTCTTTCCAAATCAATCCCGAACTTCCCAAACTTCAATTCCGGCCACACGCATAAGTCATGAAACATGAAGTGAAGCTACTCGAGGCCTCAAACCGCTGAGCAACGCGCTAGAGCTCAAAACGACCGATTAGGCCGTTACATTCTCCCTCACTTAAACATATGTTCGTCCTTGAACGTTCTAAGGACTGCTCCGGAGTTGTCCAAAATCACTGTTTAACACCTCGTGCATCTACCCGTGCCACCACAATCTAGTTGAAGACATTAGCTCGAGTCATACTGAAGATCCTTCCGTTTATTTAGTCAATAAGCCTTAGAACCAAATTCCAACCTCCGAATTTCTCTACAAGATCTGATTCTAACAAACGAACACCGTACATTCACCACACACCATAAAAAAACATGATCATGCACCAATGCTGAAATCACACCATGCACCACCTAAGTCGGTTGCCCATAATAACATCATCCAACCATAATAGCTGTAATTCTACAAATCTGATGCCCGCAATACATCTCATGACACATATAAATCCTGTTCCAACTAACACAATACAACCACGATGAAAGAGACGTGTAGTAACTCATAACCACCTGTCGAATCAATAATTCATGGAGTCTCTCCCCCTGACAAGAACCATTACCTCATTCTAAAATGAATAATGATATTTTCTCTTTAATGTACCTTATATAAATCTGATTGCACTAATTTCATGTCCAATAATCTTGTCTCACCTAGTAGAAGCTGCTCGGGCAATAAGTCATCTCAGACACTTCCAAAAAAAATCTTATATGACACCCACAACACGCCAACAAGCTACAACTCGAATGTGATACATAAGGAAGAATCAACTTTGGAGAAGGACTACCTAGCCCGCGTAACGAATAAAACGGTCGAATAGATGTTGTGAACCCACCTCAGGGATAAAAACAAGACACACAAAATGAGTGTAAGAAACTATGCTCAACATCTCACTGCTGCGGTGTGCAACCTGATCCACAAAACATGCCCGTGGCGGCCAACTACCCGATCCAGTCAATATACCCGTGGCGGCGTGCCACTCGATCCGCACATAACATCAAGAAGATAACACACACATCAAACCGTAAAGCTTATACTTACAAAATGCCCGAATATCGACCACAAGCGCGCCAAGTGCATAATACCAATCCTGGGGAGACGGATAGCTCCATACGCTACGAAACCCAGGCATAACTAAGGTGCAATAAATAACCTGCATCTCGAGATCCATCCTTCTCACATAACACCACAAGATACATGGGACCTCAACACGTGTGCGAATAATCAAGCCGCCTCACAACCACATGGTACAATAGAGATTACACGGAATAGTTGACGACGGGAATAACATCCCATGCCCGACGATTCCTCCGTATGCAATGCTATGACGAATGAACACATCCGACCTGACGTAGAGAACATACTCACATTAGACCCATCAACAAACCTCACACCAATTCTGATCATACCATGCCGGGCCAATAACCTTTCAAGGATCCACAATGTCCCTATTCATGACACACACGAGCAGCTGTCCAATCCAAAACAAACTCCCACAGTCTACAACCAAAGGAATAGAGCACCTCTCAGGCATAAACTCTCATATTAATGATAGTACCATAATTTTCATACTTGGTTTCAATCTTTAACAATCAAGTGACTAACATGTCACACTTATACAGATTTCCCGTGGGATACTCTCTCACAACCTTCCGCTCAGGTACCAAAGTCTACACACCAATACCACCAACTGTACTGATTCTGTAAGGCAAATCACAATCCGCAAATCGATACACAGTGCCTCTTCCACGGAACACCATTCTCAGGCGACACGAAGATAATGCCAGCTTACTCTAAAAATCTGAATTCTTCCCTACTCATCCGAGCTCGTGACATTCTTATCAACACCGAACCGCAACCTTGATCCTCAACTTCCAATTCCCATGCCGCTCATTGCATCTATCATGTCGTTACGCGATAATACACGCATCACCATAACCCTTGAACTACTAGTGGAATAACCCCTTCATTATCTAGAAACCTTTCACTTAGCTCATTTCAGAAGAACCAATGCAACACACAACTGAATTCCCAAACCGCAGAAAATACAAACCTCAAGTCGTGATCTAAACCGTCATGACTCTTCCGGAGTCTATTTAACAACAAGGCCATTCGAATCAAATACCTCCCAAATCAATCAGGGTGTGGTAGCTGTCAAGCCCGCACGTACAACCACAAACCACATGCATAACTTCACACCGAAGGAACTGATCATTGCCACAATCATGCCGACTCAACCATTACTAACCGACCCAACTTCTTTCAATTTACTCTTGACCTGACTTAGAAATATAATAGCTCCATTCACAACATAACGAACTCACTTTTGCACTAACCTTGAGTGACCCGAATCACGAGACCACATCGTCTTAATACCATGAATCATCTCATACCTCGTTGCACGCACAATAGCATCCAACTGGTGCACCCATTCTGCAAGACCTTCCGCGAGTTCGAAGCTATTTCTTCCTTTCCTCTAATACTGCACCGCATACCTGATGATAACATAGAACATTCCAAGTCCCATTTGTAATCCACTGTGAAGACTCGATCCTTAACTACACAACGGACCCAAAACCTTTCGGCACTGCACTTTAATTCTTGAACCCACTAGAATTGTTGTTGAGAGTCACCCACTCTGACCTGACCCCGAATATAACCAAACTCCAATGCTCTGCTAGCACATGAACACCCTCTCAATGAAGAAACCGGCTGAATTCTTTTCCTTGTACATTACATCCACAAGAAGCATAAACTCTGAGTCTTCCAAATCATGCACCTCAATCGATAAGGCGAAGTATAGCATATATTCATCGAGTTCCTTGTTCGAATTACTCCTGGCATTTCCTTTTTCCTAATCATAAACAATCCACCAACGCATGGATAACCAGAAGCGGCACAAGCAGACAACCACGTGATCCAATCATAAACGGTGGACTCCCCCACTTAGCTTTAAGCTACCACCATATAATATAGAGCCCACAACAACTCCTCCTTCTCAATTACCATGATCTCGCACCGTTAACCCGCCAAATTTCGCGAAGTCTTTTGTTAAGCTTTTCATGAACATTCTGAATTATCAGTCACAATCACATATTCGACCTCTTACCGGGTAGCAAGTAGTATTCTTCGCAGAAGCTTCATCAATATCACATAACCGCTAACCTGCTCACAGGAAAGAACGCACATGTGGAATTCCTTACCGACATCTTCCAACAACGTGCACGGGGTACAACTACCACGTAATCAGTAAATTCTCCCGAGCCCCATGCTCGCCCACAGGTTGTATAGTCTGTTCCTTCCCTATTGACATCAACTGACAGTTCAACAATACCTTCCAAACTCAAAGCCATGTTGCATCCGAAAGAATAATCAAATCTTCAGACCCCTCCTTATTGCAAGCAAACTCCTTTATGCCATATTCAATGTTCCTTAGTACCGTAGCCACCATCCCAAATAAAATCCGTAGACCAAATCACCTTCCATCACGATTTCCAAACCGTTCTACACTTTCTCAAAGCACGCGGCTACCCTACCACAGAATGCATATGCTAATCTGCCACTCGTACTTCGGTTAAACCATCTCCTTTAAGAAACTCCTCGACCTATATCATTCATACTTGACCTACTAGTAATTCAACTACCGCGAGACAACTTCCCGCCATGTCCTCCCTCATACTTTGCTGCCTAACTGCTGCCTTATACCAACTCCGTATCTGTAGCACCAGGGCTAATGAATTTCTACCAACTCTAAACCTCCTAGAAGATCATCTTTCTCGAGTCATCAACATTAGAAATACCAATTCGATTCTGAACCACTGCACACTGCTATCTCTGACAATCTCCCCTCAGGTACCATTTCACGACACTGCATCATAATGAAAATTCCACCACGCTCGAGAATACCAAGTCTCGTTACTCCATTAACCAAAACCTGAGCATCCATAGTCCGATTGCCTTTTCTTTGCTGGAATTAAATATTGAACCTCTAAATCATACACTGAGAAATCCTCCTTTCAAGTCATTCACTGTCATGATCCATAAATAAGCACTCCACCATTACACCAACACGGTGCAGTAACAACTCATGACCATAATAGCAACCTGTGCATAGCCTCAAAACCATAGGAAATACAGATACTAAACTGAAATGACAGAATACGCTTCCGCAAGGCGACGATAATAGCCTGCCCGAACACGTAGGGAAAACATCCAGCACCATATCTGCAGTACCAATACAACTCCTAAATGTCCAATTGACAACAAGCGCTTCACGTCGCATAAGATTGAGTAGGAAGGAAATAAAGGCACAAGCCTCAATGGAATCAACCGCACGATGAGGAAATCAAGAAGGGAAGTGCTCCTAACAGTTCGGTAGCCTCTCGAAGATAAATACAAACCTCTTCGTACCAACCCGCAAGATTGTACTAGACTTGCTCATGACTCATGAGACCCAAGGTGAACCTAATGCTCTGATACCAAGCTGCCACGACCCAAAATCCACTATAGGTCATGATGGTGCCTAACACCGCCATCAGGCAAGCCAACGGTGATTTACCTATTTAATTACTCCTTTTAGTATTTTGAAATAATAATTTTTTCCTTAATTGAACAGTATAAATTAGAATTTACAAAGTAAATGAAAATATTTACACGAACTAAATTAATGAATAACCCGAAAGAACCCCCAAAACCGGGTGTCACAAGTGCATGAGCATTTTTTAAGAAGCACAAAAACAATATAACATTTGTCCAGAATATAAATAAGACAGGATAAAATGATTAGTACGATGGATACTCGGTGGACCACGAAGTGTAGCCCGAGTTGCAGCTCACGTAAAGTCTCCTCAACAGATGCGCCTATGAGCCAAGATGATCATCTAATGAACCTGTCAGATCCTGCACATTTAGTGCAGAAGTGTAGCATGAGTACGTAAATCAACGCATACCCAGTAAGTATCTAGCCCAACCCCGGAGAAGAGTGACGAGAGGTCGACATCGACACTTATTAAAGGCCCAATAAAGCAATATAATAAAACAAAGTAGATATGAGGCATACGACAATGAAGGGGTAAGTTTGTAAGTTACATAGTCTTCCAATATCTTCTTTCAAAGCATAAATTCTAAATCTTGTATTATGCCTTAACAACTCAGAAAAATGTAAAGTGTCATTATCAAATAAGTAAGGAATACCACATAAAATGTCGTGCATCAGTGGAAGGTTTATCTAGTGAACATTCGGACTACTAGCGATATAATGCACGATTCCGCCGAGGTCGTTTGGCCCGATCAAAAATAACGTGTACACTGCTGAGGGACGTGCGATATGATCCATAGATGCATCTATATACTGCCGAGGCATTCGACCCACTCCACAAGAAAAAGGAAGGAAGTTACAGAATTATGAGACACGTGTTTACAATATAGTACAGGAGCATAAAATGAATATAATCTTTACCATTTCTCAAATAACTTGCCCAAAATTCAAAGTGTTAAGGCTTAGCCTAGTGTGCATATATTTATTTCTAAATATATTTCAATTATAACTTCAATTAATTAAGCCAGCAGAGTGAGTTCAAGTAATTCAAAAATTACATGATGAGATCCTAAGTCTACCCAGACATAAACATGCTTTAGCTAGTACGAACTCTCGTCACTTCGTGCGCACGTAGCACCACAACTAGTTGCACATAACAATAAATGTCCCCTAGGGGTAGTTTCCCCCTCACAATGTTAGACATGAGACTTACCTCGCTCTGAAGTTCCATAACTGGCTCCAAGGCCTCTCAACACCTCAAACCAATGCCTGTCAATCCAAAACTATTCAAAAAATGTGAAAACCAATCAAAATATATTCTAATACCTATAATTAATCAATTTAAACAATTCCCTACTCCGCTCGAAAGGTCGATTAACTCAACCCTCAGCCCACATGCCTGAATTCCGAAACGTTTTGAAGATAAACCTTACCCATAACACCACGAACTCAAATATATAATTTATCCCTAATTCCATGTCCAATTTCGTGGTCAAAATACAAAAATATCAATTTTCTTGGTTTTCTACCAAAATCTCAATTTCTAGAAATTCACATGCCTAAATCCATATATAACCAATGTATTTAACTCACAATGTGAAGAAATAACTTACCCCATAGTAGTTGATGAAGTTGGCACTCCAAAAGTGCTCCAAAATCGGCTCCCATGGACGAAATAAAGTGAAATTGAGCCAAGCCCTCATTTTAAAGAACACACTGCCCAACGCCCTTTTCCACCTGCGGTCCTTAGCTGCTTCTGCGGCTCCGCATCTGTGAAAATCCCCATCGCAGGTGCGGTTTCCACTAGACCCAGCCAAGTCCGTTTTTGCGGACAAAATGTAGCACCTGCAGCCTCGCTTTTGCGGCAACTCTTTCCGCTTCTGCAGAAAATTCCCCAACACGAAGCCTCACACCTGCGGAAACATCCCCCGCTTCTATAGCATCATAGGTGCGAGACTAATCCGCTTTTGTGCCTTTACCCACTTCTGCACCCAGGGTTCCACTCCTGCGCTTGCGTAGATGTGGCCAAAACTCCGCACCTGCAGCTCTCTTCCTTGCGGGCTTTTCTCCGCTTCTACGGCTCCTGGGGCCGCTTCTGCGGCCTCACACCTGCGGCCCTTTCCACGCAGGTGCGATTGCACTAGATCCAGACTGCCTCAGCACTTCTCCCAAGTCCAAACTCGATCAGTTTTCAATCCGATTCGCACCCGAGGGCCCCAGGACCCCGACCAAATATGCCAACACGTCCCAAAATACAATACGAACCTAGTCGAAGCCCTAAACCACGTCAAACAACATCAAAATCATGAATTGCGCCTCGAATCAAACTTATACATTTTGAAATTCAATATCTTGTGCCGAAACGTATCAAATCAATCCGAAATGACTTCAAATTTCACACAGAGTCATAAATGATATAACGAAGCTATTCCAAGGCTCGGAACCCCAAACGGACATCGATAACATCAAAATCCACTTCAAACCAAACTTAAGGAATTCTTAAACCTTCAAAATTCCAATCTTCCAAAATAAGTACCGAAATGCTCCCGAGTGATCCGATATTCAACTCGAACACACGCCCAAGTTCAAAATCATCACACAAACCTATTGGAACCTTCAAATCCCAATTCCGAGGTCGTTTACTCAAAATTTAAACCTTAGTCAATTTTTCCAACTTAAAGCTCCCGAAATTAGAATTTTCTTTCCAAATCAATCCCGGACTTCCAAAAATTCAATTCCGACCACATGCAAAAGTCATAAAACATGATGTGAAGTTACTCGAGGCCGTAAACCGTCAAACGACGTGCTATAGCTCGAAACGACTAGTTGGGTCATTACATTCTTCTTCCTCCAACTCTAAATTCACATCCACTCCTATATCTTCTTCTGATGTTAGGGATCCAAACGAACTAGTGCCTGAACGTTTAGTTTCCGAGATTGTTCCTCAAGAATTTTCTTTTATCTCTGATTGTGAGGCATGGAGTGAAGAAGTTTCCTCCATATAAGCACTTAACCCTGTTGATCGCTATCCTTCCCTTATTAAATATGGTCTTTTTCCTCTCATACGTAGAGAATGTCATTCGAAACCTGATTTCCCAATAATATCCCCTAGTGTTGATGATTAAATAACCACTTACCGTGAAGGTTATTTGTTCATCTACACCTATCCTTCTATCATTGGATTCAAGCCTCCAATTAACCCAGTGATTCTAGAGTTATGCTGCTATTTCAACGTTTGTCTCGGGCAAATAGGTCTGATAATATGGTGGCCAGTAGCTTGCCTTCGCTACTTGTCGGGCTTAGTTTCTACCCCTTCACTTTTTGGCATCTCCCCCATCTGTATTCCCCAAAATGTTTTTGCGCAAGTGTTTTCACACTCGCAGCAAGAAGTAAACGCATCTTGGTTAGTCCTGAAGATGATCGTGACCGAGGCTTATATGCACGGTTCCTAGATGTCCCAATCCGTGCTTTAGTGGGAGAAACCAATATGCTTTTTCCCAAAAAGTGGAATTTTGCACGTAAGTGTTTTCCTTTATTTTTACATTCTACCATTTTTCCTTTCTTAGACTACTAACCTTCTCGCTCATGTTTTATTCTTTTCCAGCAATCATAGAAGTCTTTGGTGAGTTTCTTAACTTCCATGATTGGGTAAAAAAGATGTTATCCGTTGCTCCTATGGAGCAAAGATCTTAAAAGTTTCTATCCCAAAAATTTGAGGAGAAAGTCAAAACCCATGGTATGTTACTTTATTTTACCGTGAATTTCTTTTTATGCTTATTTAGAAATCTTTTTGATTTTAAGAATTTGCAATCCGCGGAGTACGTCCCGCTCCTGCTCCTGTAGTTAGACTTCATGTCAACACTGTTTAAAAACAGATGTTGAATGTGTCCTCTTCGAAGAGGAAGAATAAAGAACCCCTCGTCTCTGATGTAGAGGAAGGAGATGCAGTTTCCTTACTGAAGAGGCCTCGAGTTAGGAGGTGAGTCATTTCAGATGATTAATCCAGCGTCCCTCAAAACCAGCTTTCAGACTCTGTGCCTTTTCACTTGGTTCATGAACCTGAAGATGTCCCTATGGGATTTCAAAGGAAGAAGATGCTGAACGTGCCTTAAACCCTCCTTCAAGTCCTATTGAAAGACTTTTTTCTCAAGGATTTGAGGGTGAAAGGAAGAATTTGGCTTCATTTCTGAAGAACCACCTCTTGCTACTCTTCCTATGAGTCTCGTTGCTCTCGCTGCTACTCCTAATGTTGCTCCTGCTGCTGTCTCTCGGGATGAAGCTGGTCCTTCCACTAGGAGTAGTATGAAACAAGTTATGATCGAAGTCTCCGAGGGTATGAACTTGCTAAAGAAATCTCACCAAGCTGCAGTTTGGTTGAAGCCTTTGATCGGTTCATTCGAGAGGAAAACAATTCATTATACTGTTAAGGTATGTCTTTCCTTTACTTCTTTCATTTCTTCCTTCCTTAGGGTTATCATACCTTTCCCTTCGCCTTTTTGCATATCAACTTAACAGGTACAGAGCTGATAAGGAGATTGGCTTGGACTGATCAACCAGTTGTTGAGTTAAGCACGCAATCTAACAAATGGAAAGAGCAATTCGAGAGCCTTCAACTGGAGAAGCATGTCTTGGCCGGCGACAAAGAGACTCTGGAGCAATAGCTTAGGATCATTACTGTTAAGTTTGCAGTAATGAAGGCTTCTGCCAATCAGGAAGAGAAGGAAAAAGCAAGGATGGAGGCCACTTTGCTGAGCCACATTCAAGGATCACTGAGGAGATTTGAAGTTTGAAAGAACTTCTAAATAAAAGAAGTGTATGCGGGTGATCTGGTCCAAGCATTGACTCAAGCTCAATAAGATCTGCGCACCTCCTCCAACAGAGTTAAGTTCCTTAAAACTACATTAGAACCTCTGAAGGTTTCATATGAGGCTGCGGAAGCTGAAAAAGAAGAATTGAGGGCTGAAGTTGAACAACTGGAGAAAGACTACAAGGCTCTTGAGGACAAACTACGAGGCTCTTGAGGACAAAATAACTTTGGACGTGAGTTGGGCCTTCTTGAACACTTGTCTTGAGACTTTGACTGAGGCTAGCCAAGATGTAACACCCCAAAAAATTTTGAAGTGTTTTAAGGCCATTAAGAAGATTGACATGTGCTAATTATATTAATTCGTGTATGAAAAAGGACAAAGGTTATGGAGTATATCAATTGATCATGATAATATGCTTACAACGTGCATTAATAATGTTTTATGGTCTAAGAAGTGCCATAAGTCTAAGTTAAGTTGGAAACTATATGATGGGCTAAAGTTTACAATGAGTTAGCACAAGATCTAAATTTAAACGGGAACAAATCCCAATATATAAAGACTTTTATGGTGTACGACCTACAAAATTAAATATCTATGTGTCTAGTTTTCAATGCTTCAAACCGTTCGTCATTTAGATATTCCTACAAGAAGTTATGATCTTTTTACCCAAGGGTAGCACCGTAGCCACGCAGCTATGCGAGTTGTGCGTAGCTGAGTCCAGCAACTAGTGAAATGAAGGGAATCTGAATAGGAAGGGAGCGTATCTACACTGGTGGTGTGCGTAGCTGAGCATGTCATCAAAACTATAAAAGTGGCTATTTCGGGGAGAGAGAAAGAGATAGAATTTTGGACAAGAGTTTGGGTTCTGGAGAGAAGGAGGAACTTTTCCATCATGAATACACCTCAAGGTAAGTTTATTTCGTATAAGAATGATCATATAACATCATTTGATATAACACGGATATTATTATGGATCAAAATCCATAGGAAATGGGTTGAATCTTCAAGAACATCAAAAGGAGAAAAGTGAGATTCTTCCATCAAGAGGTAATTTTTTTACTTGAGCTTCACATATGATGATATATTGGAGTATGAGTAGCATGTTTACGATGTTTATTTGAAGTTATAATAGAGTATTATATAAACCCAAAGAGTGGGTCTTGAAAATAATATTTTGAATGAAGAAGAAGGTGAATAGTAGTGGGTTGATATTTATGAAATTATTTTTAGTTTTTAATGATGCCAATAGACTTGATAACCTAATTGGTGGGCAAATTAAAGGGGGAATCACCATTCGGTTAAGAAATAATACTAGTTCAAGAATTGGATGTTCTTGAACATAGAGTTTTATTGGAGAAGATAATGAATAGTAACTTGGTGATGTTAAGTAAATAATATAGTATCATTAATGACTCTGAATGAGTATTTAATGATAAGAATGGAATTGAATAGGCTAATTGGTGGACCTATTGGATAATTTAAAATGGTTGAAGGCTTGTTGCCAAATTATGAAGCCCAAAAAATATTAATGAATATTTTTGTGTTTTTTTTATGTAGTTAAGATACCTAATGGTAGATCTTAAACTGTTGGTGATATTTGAGCATTTTAATCAATTGGAGTGGTCTAGTATTATTTGGAGCTTGAAGGTTGAGGTAAGTTCATTGTGACGTACTCTTCTTGAGGGATTTTCTCTTAAAGCATGTTTTGAGTTAATACGTGATATTATTTATAAATATGCATCCATACTTGTGGGGACAAGCGGGAAGGATGTCATCATGTGTTTCCATGTTTGTTGCTTATGAAGTGTCATGTGATTTTATAAAAATCTTATTTTCAAAACTTGTTCGCAAGATGACACTTAAGGAAAACCTTATAAGTTTTATTAAACATACGTGTGGATAAGAGTATAAAATGTTTTAACGCTAAAGATATGTTTTCATGAAAAAGTATGCCTTTTGAAATTTGAACAGTAGAGTACCACTTATTGTATCTTTAAAAGATTGATGTTAATTTACTAAGGGCTTTAACATGGAAAAGTTATTCTTTTGATAGTGTTCAAATGGTTTGGATTGGCTATGAAAATTATGATTTGATAAAAATAGATCATTTGAGGCTATTAGACTATAAATCTATTTTTAATATTCAAATATTTTGGAAGTTACTAGTGGAGACCACCGAGGTTGGTTCGAATATTAAGCTCGTTACCATGGAACTACACGTGTCAGTGTATGGACACATTCGAAGGTTAAGCCGAGGTTTGTGAGATAAAGCCCCCCATGGGCGAATGATCATTACCTATAGTAATGAGGTTAAGTCGACTCTTATGGCACTACAGAAAATTGCTGAGACAAGTAGGGTCAAATATTTTTGCTAGGTTGATCACCTAATGGTTGTTTATTATGTCGGTGTCGGTATAGTACTTCCGGTGAAAGATAATGATTTTCTTAAGTTTAAGCTTGAAGAGGCGAAACAAATTTCAGTGACTAAATGCAATTGAAATGGGTTTATATGATTTTTATTAAAACCTTGGAATGATATAAATGTTCTGAAAACTTATACTATGGTTTACATTTCAATTGTCTTTTAGATAAAGAGCATGATTTATATAACTGTTTATCACTTTATATTAAATATTGGTTGCATAGTGTTAGTAAAATCTTTTCGCAGGAACTTGAGTTAGAGATAGTCTATGACACTTATTGAGTATCATGGTGGTGTACTCAGCCCTCAGGGGCCCCTCTTAGGGCTCCGCTTACTTTAAATGTTTCAGGATGAGGGGTATAATAAGTGGCATGCAGACATGGCTAGGGAGACTCTCTTCCCAAGGTATACGGTGAGGCACCACTCCTATTTTGTGGTAGCTATTATATTATCTTCTTATTTTATGTTAGTCAGGCGTTGGCCCAAATATCTATTTCTTACTATAGAAGCTTCATAGATAGTTGTGATAAGTTGTAGTAACGGGATGATATACGACATATATGAAAAGACATTTGTTGTATTTGATCTCATTACTATTATAAAAGGCTTCATGGGTAATTTTGAATTGGAAAAATATTTCATCATTTAACTTGAAAATATATATGATTTTCAAAGAGCTTCCACAGTTAAATTGATTTTCATGCATATGGTTTGGGTGCATCATATAGTTTGGTTAGCTCGAATCGGGTAGTATGTCGGGTGCCGGTCACGTGATTTTGGATCGTGACACAAGAAGGATTTGATCCCAAAATAGAGATTGCCAGGGGTATGGAAGAAATCGAGTCTACTCAGCAATGTCAAAGTTTCTCTACACCCTAGGATGAAAGCTCCAAAGGTGATTTAAGCAAAGACGGTTCGGAGGCTGATCATGTTGATCCTCAGCCTTCATCTTCTAGTCCCCAAGTTGATCCTTCCGCTCTTTCCCAAGATGCTCCATACTTTTACAGTTATTTTTTACTTTTTCTGGATATTTTCTGGACGTATTGATTTGTTTTTTGGAAACTTTTATCAACATCAATGTTAACTTTCAACATGTTTATGTATGCTATTGGTCTTTAACTTTTGAGCCTTTTTTCGCATTATCTAAGTAGGATGAATGCTTTAATATGACTAAATACACACAATATTACTTATAAAAGAGGGCCCTTTCATGCAATTGACACAAATGAAGATGACGTCTCATCTTCATGTTGGTGTAAGTGTTGCTCCCAAACGCACACGCAAGTATACTTGGCCAACAAGTAATATAGGATTGAAAGTCCAGATATCATACCCACAGGGACTTATATCAACTACTCACTAACACACCAATATTGTTATTCAGTCAAGCTAAATTCGAGTTCAAGAGTTTAATTCTGCTAAACTACAATTCTAAGTAATAACTAAATTATCAAGTAACTAGTTGATTGTTGTTTATTCAATAGAGACAAGTATTCAAGGGTTGTGATCGATTTACCAATCGTATTGCGTTCGAATTAACTCTCCCTTTCATATAATTCACTCATGGTTGCTAATTAATCGATAAATGTTCTCATAGCCTTCTCCCGAAGTACTACTCACCTATTCTCAATAGATTAACGTCTATATTCCTATGAAATCAATCTATTAAGAACGCAATAAGATCACGATATTTAATTAAGCATGGTTATTAGGTATATCCTATCCTAACCACAAATTCGCTCCCCCTAAGGGTTAAGATCATGCTCTCTTCAACTCTTTTCTAATCTAAACACGGCTTTCCCAAGCATAGCATAGATAGTAAATAGAATCGAACTGTTGGCCAAACAATTAACTAATTAAACACATAATTGAAGAAACAACCATATGCTGGTGAATTATAATCAAGGTTAAGTTAAAGTTAAACAACAATATTCATGGCTAATCACAACCCGAGAACAATGAGTGTTTAGCCACTCATAATATAATCACACAATAGCATAAATATTGAATCAATTGGAAAATACTAGAAAAAGATTGAAGAAAACTGAGAATTCTTCGCTTCCTCACGATCTCGTGTGTGTTTTTCCTCCAAGGTGGCGTATCCCCCTTCAAAAATAGGTTTTGTCTTCCTTTTATACGTGTTAGGTAGGTTTAGGGCCGAAATAACCTTGTCCTGAGCGAAATTGGATAAAATCCCGCCACCGGCGCCCTGGGTAGGCACCAGGCGCCCACCAGGATGCTTCCTCAAATAACTTTTCTGTCTCTAGCGCCACAGGTGGTGCCAGGCGCTGCCTGTGGCGCCCAAATGCGCAATTGTCCGGTTTTGTTCGTTTTGGCTCAAATCTTGCGCGTTTCGCCCCCAATTGCTCCCGGCTCATTCCTATACATAAAAACATTTCAAATTAATATAAATCATAGCAATTAACATACCAATTTCACGAAACAAGAGTCAAATATGAGGCGATATACATAGAAATATATATATATATATATGCTTTACGCTAAACATCAACACCCCACACTTAGACTCTTGCTCGTCCTCGAGCAATGGGACTATCTAACAACCTCCCAACTACGTACAAACTTCATATCATAGGAGAGCACTCGAACTTTTGACCACACACTATACTCTTGACCACGATCAATACCGGCACGCAAGCATGAATACACAAAAATTCACATTCTTCTCGTTAAGTATACCCAAGTATAATACTTCAATTCAATATATTTCAACAACCTACTCGTCACCACCCAACCTCAAAAGTCGACTTGCAACCACTAAGCACCCTCAATTCATGCACTTACCCAACAAGAAAGTTTACAACATTACCAATCATTCATGAGATCATGTGCCCTTACCAACAACAAAAGAGTGAATATAGATAGTCCACACATTCAAATATGCTTTTGAATATACATTAACGACATCGCACAATTGAAAAAAATTCATTCACTCTCACAAAGAATTCATATGCATCCCGTGGTCGTACCATAGGCTTGCCCGTAGTGCAGATCTCTATTAATTTAAGCTAGCCAAAACTAGAATCAATTAGGACTTTTAAGGTTGTAATATAGGCTAAGGGACGGGTAGGATATATTTAAAAATAGTGACTAACCCTCCTAAGCTCTTTCATACACTACATTCACAATTCAAGCACCTTTTCTTCTCAACCAATTCACTTGCCTTATACACATAGCCCTCCTTTTTCAATTAAGAACTTCTATATTTCCACTAGCACAAATCAATAAGAATTGGAAGTGTTTTCTACATACTTTCACTATCATTTTTTTTTCTTTCTTCTCTTTTCTTCACACACTCCATACATTAAAGTTCATCAGCTAGTGACTTTTGATTTCAACTTTAGTGCACCAACGGGCCCTTCCATGGTTCCACTCAAAAGCTACTCCCCAATCTCTAACCTTACTTCTTTATCGACTAAGTGCCTTAGGAGGTAAAGGTTCAATCAAGATCAAATTAAGAACAAAATAGAGGTATGGCTTGTAATGTGGGTGCCAAAGAAAAGGTCTATAGGCTCAAAGGGGCTAGCAACGGAAAATTTTATTTGTATGTGACAAGCACATCCATGATCAAGCAAGAAAATGCCTACGTCATCTCCTAGATTAGCCCAACTTACAATTTTGCTTCAATTAACACACGGGGCAAGTTCACATAGGATAGCACAGAAAATCATAAATCCTTACTCACACATTGCACATGGCTCAATTGAGACGGTTCTGTTCAACTCTCAAGCCAAGCAAGCACACATAATTGAGAAATTTAAGCAATATTGCACTATGTGGCATACAAGTCAAACAACTGAGAAAAGGCGTCACAAAATAGGTTATTTACTTTACTTAGGCTTAACAATTCAAATCAAATAAACGGGAAAACAGGATGTATGTCATAGCCTAATGTGCCAGCATCAACCATGTCAATGAGTATCTTAGAACGACTCAGTTTCTTCCTAACTACTCCTACAAAGAAATTAAAGTGTCCAGTTCGAGCTACATCCTTGGAAAAGAACCGGTGCCCAAAGAAAAACCAAGGAATACTACCTAACTATTCTAAAAAATAAAAATCTTTTTGTTGTTTTTAATTAGACTTTATCCCTCAAGAAAATTGTTCAACAGATCCATCGTCGGGAAAAGTCCGAGCTTTTTCAAAACAATTTCTTTTTTTTTTCATTTAAAGCAACTAATACTACACTAAACTGACTACACTAGAACTACTAAAAGAACCAAAACAAAACCAGTTTATGCATAATATACAATTACAACACATGTATTCCTCCCACCCCACACTTGAACGATGCATAGCCCTCGATGCAAGTAAAAATGTAAAACAGAGTAGGGTGAAAAGAAAAACTCCCTGTCAATTAGTGTCGGTGCCATCAGCATCCGATTCGAAGGGCACCAAAGTCATAGGTCCTGTAGCACCTTCTCCATCTCATCCTCAGTATCTGAGCCCTGGGCAGTGTTGGCGTCCTCCGACGGGTGAACAGGGCTGCCAGGTGCAATCCCCAACATCTCCTTGGACGAGCTGGACAAGTCATCGCGCAAATGCATATGCTCCTCGTTGGTAATGCCGGCCCTGCTCATGAGCAAGTTTAAAGCGTTATAGATATACCTGTTAAAGTTCTCCTCTCGCTCCATTCGAGCAGGGGGGGTGAGTTTGGAATATGTCTCCAAAACAGATGTGATGTCCATAAGCCCTGACGGTGCCTCCACCACCTCAATGTTCGGGATACTCTGGCACTCCGCGAGACATCATATATTGAGTCAGTAGATTGCCAAAGAAGAACCGCTGAATCTGTCGCCCAAACCTGGTGCGGGCCATCTCACTGAGCATGATCTCAGCGACATTAATTGGTCGTCCAATCATCAAGGAGAAGATGAGACACACTCTAGCGCGAGTGCAATCACCGCTGCGCTCTGCGGGCATTAGTCTCGCCTGCACAAAGTTCTGCCACACCTTAGCAGTGTTGTTGAAGTCTGCAAGAACCATGGAGAGATGTATGTTGCCCTGCTTCTGTAGCCACTTAGCATTAGAATCAATGCCACAAAGAGTGTGACGTATTAGCTCATATTTCGGACTTTGGATCAAGCGTTGGAGTCTCCTTGGGTCGTCATTCTCAACCCCCAAATAGTCACACAAATATTCCCTGCCCAACGGCACATCCTTTCCTCGTACATGTGACGTGCAGCTTTGATAATTCCAGTTAGCATACAGCTCTCGTACTATGCTCAGGTTTGCAGGCCCAGGGCATTCCAAGAACTTGTCCATTCTTAGAGCTCGCAGCCTGGCAAGTATATCTGGGAATTTCCTCTCTAAGGTTACGGTATTAATCCCCATCTTAGAGACGTATCGTCCCGCCGGCATGAAGTCTCGATGCCAAGCAATAGCAGCATCATCAACCAAGTCCAAACGAGGCCGAGGCCTTAATGGCACTTGCTGAGATCCCTCGGCAACCTGTTTCCCTTTGGATGGCCGTGAAGAGCTTTCTCCCTGCTTGCGCTTTTTGGTCACTGGAGAGGTGGTAGAGGATTTTCCAATGCCTTTTCCTTTGCTAGTGCTATCACGAGCCATAGTATGCTGCAACACAAGTAAACATGAATGTGTGAAAGGTTCAAGACATATGCCTCAGGTTGGCATGCAAGTCATCAAATGACCCCACACTTAAAACCGAAGGCACAAGTACAAGTGTTGCACCTCAAAACTATGGGTACTCAAGACTTCCCCATGCTACACAATAATGATTGAGTATGGCAACGTGAATACTCAATAAGGTCAGCTAAAGGCATAAGGTCGGCACCTTTCGCAAATACTAGAGTATGCTAAATTAGGCTAACTTACAAGATTCTACAACATACAACATACAAAAGCAATGGTGTAAGAACATGTTCTACATCAAAGACACATCCCCCAACTTGTAAAAGCATCCCTAGACACCCTACACTTAGCCCAAATGCATACACAAGTGCATCCGGTTACTCAGACTTCACCGGTTCAAAAAAATTTTCACTCAGCATTTAAAAAAACACAATGTGGGCATGAAGTGTGTTCTTATATTTCAACAATGGTGGAATATGATGGCCCTCCACCCAATTTTCAACGAAGTAGAGGGAATTCTAGTTTACTACTTCGAATACACATGAAACACACAATTTTCGGCCAAAACAACAGACCCACCATAAAGGTGTCATAAGAACCACATGAAGGAGTGGGAAACTATAATATAAGACTATGGGGATGGGAGTGTGGAGAACTGCTAATGAAAACACATAATAAATAGAAGAGAAGAAAAAGAACATACCTGGAGAAGGAGTGCGAGAGAGAATGAGAAATTGAAAGAAAATTTCGGGAAGAAGAAGAAGAAAACGCGGGCACCAGCTGGGCATTTTTTTGTTTTTGTTTGTTGGAGTTTGGGTGGGTTTGGGAAAGGATATGGGTATTAGTATTAGTGTAAATGGGTATTTGGGTTGGGTTTAATGGGTATGGGTTGAGAATAAAATAAAATAAAAATTAAAACTTACCTGACCCCCCCCAGCTGGCGCCTCGCGCCCTCCATGGCGCTGGGGTCTTGAAACTCTCTGCCTAACGCGCCCCAGGCAGCGCCGGGCGCTGGCCTGGGCGCTGTTCACGTGATCCATTTTTTTTTTTTTGAATAAACATCCCGATCCCCCGAGCCTTATATATACCCAATTTACACGTCCTACACCATTACATCTAATATTTCTATACCCATAAATGAAGTGCAATACTCTATCTATTCTTAAAAAAAAAATTAAATTAAGAAGTTAAACTAGGAAAGCGATAAAAATTGGGTTGCCTCCCAACAAGCGTCTGATTTAACGTCGCGACACGACGCAGAGTCTCGCTTACTCGTCAGCGAGTACAACCTTGGTCTTCTCACGATTAATCATTCCTCCCCAATAATGCTTGACTGGATGACCATTCACCAAGAATTTCCGCTCACTATTTAAAGCTCGCAACTCGATTGCACCATAAGGAGTGACTCTCACCACCTCAAAAGGACCTGACCATCTCGATTTTAGCTTCCCAGGGAGTAGCCGTAGTCTAGAATTGAATAATAACACCTGTTGGCCTGGCTCAAAGTACCGCGGCTTGATATGCTTGGCATGCCATCTTTTTGTCTTTTCTTTATATAGCTTAGCATTTTCATAAGAGTGCAGTCTGAATTCATCTAATTCATTGAACTGCATAAGTCCTTTCTTGCCTGCAGCCTCAAGGTCCATGTTCAACTTCTTAATAGCCCAGTATGCCTTATGTTCCAGTTCAACAGGTAAGTGACATGCTTTCCCATAAACTAGCTTGTAAGGGGACGCTCTAATTGGCGTTTTATATGCTGTCCTATATGCCCAGAGGGCATCATCAAACTTTGCAGCCCAATCCTTCCTATTCACACTCACCGTCTTCTCTAATATTTGCTTAATTTCTATGTTTGACACCTCAGCTTGCCCACTTGTCTGTGGATGATATGTTATAGCAACTCTGTGGCGAACTCCACATTTAGCTAGAAGGTTATTCAACAATCGATTTCAAAAATGAGTCCCTTCATCACTTATTAAATCACGTGGAGTCCCAAATCTCGAGAATATGTTCTTTTTCACAAATGCAGCTACCACCATGGCATCAGTTGTTGGCAAAGTAATTGCCTCCACCTATTTTGACACGTAGTCAACTGCTAGAAAAATGTATTTGTTTCCTCTGGACGGTGAAAATGGCCCCATAAAATCTATCCCCCACACATCAAAAAGCTCAACGTCTAGAATGTTATTTAAAGGCATCTCATGCTTCCTTGTGATTGTTCCCGTTCTCTGACATTTGTCACACTTCTTAACAAATGCATGGGCAAAGTCGGCCAAAAGAGACCGGATTATAGCACGTTTGCAGCTTCCATGATGGCCCCCATAAGGTGATGCGTGACAATCATACAATACTAATTCCACCTCTTTTTCAGGAATGCATCTCCTAGAAGTTCACATCATGTAAAAACCTCTTTCTAGCTTCAGATTTGATTTCGGGAGGAAGTACCCCACTCACAAAATAATTCACATAATCTGCGTACCACGAGGGAGGGTCATGGGTTATGGCACAAAGTTGCTCATCATGAAATACTCCTTTAATTTGGCCACCCTCCTCTACGTGATCGTGATTTTCCAACCCGTGATAGATGGTCAGCTACTTGGTTCTCTGTCCCCTTTCGATCTCGTATTTCTACATCAAATTCCTACAGCAATAAAACCCAGCGCATCAATCTAGCCTTAGATTCTCTTTTTGTAAACAAATACCTGATTGCTGCATGATCGGTATGGACTATGACTTTCGTTCCCACCAAATACGCCCGAAATTTCTCAAAGGCCCACACTACAGCTAACAGCTCCTTCCCCTTGGTGGTGTAATTCAACTGTGCATCATCAAGAGTCTTACTCGCATAGTAGATGGAATAAAACACCTTGTCCTTCCTCTGGCCTAGCACTGCCCCAATAGCAAGGTCACTCGCATCATACATAAGTTCAACTGGTAAGGACCAATCAGGTGCCACGATAATGGGAGCGGTCACCAACTTCTTTTTAAGCTCTTCAAATGCCTTGAGGCAAGCATCATCAAAGTTCAAAGTTACATCTTTTTCAAGCAGCCTGCACAAAGGAGTAGCAATTTTAGAAAAATCTTTAATAAAGCACCGATAGAAACCCCCGTGTCCCAAGAAACTCCGGACACCCTTCACTGAAATAGGTGGAGGTAATTTTTCAACCGCCTCCACCTTCGCTTTATCAACTTCAATGTCGGTCCTAAATATTTTGTGACCCAACACGATGCCTTCTTGTATCATAAAATGGCACTTTTCCCAATTCAGTACTAGATTTGTTTCTTCACAACGGGCTAGCACCTTGCTTAAATTCCTCAAGCAATCATCATAAGAGGACCCAAAGACTGAAAAATCATCCATAAACACTTCCACGAATATTTCCACCATGTCAGTGAAAATAGCCATCATACACCTCTGGAAAGTGGCTGGTGCATTACAAAGTTCAAACGGCATTCGCTTGAAGGCGAATGTGCCATAAGGACAAGTAAAAGTAGTCTTCTCCTGATCCTCTGGGCATATGAAAATCTGATTGTATCTTCAGTAGCCATCAAGGAAGCAGTAATATTCATGCCCGGCTAACTTGTCTAGCATTTGGTCGATGAATGGAAGTGGGAAGTGGTCCTTGCGAGTTGCCTTGTTGAGCCTTCTATAATCGATGCAGACTCTCCATCCCGTAACAGTGCGAGTGGGGATTAGCTCATTCTTCTCGTTCTCAACTACAGTCATTCCTCCCTTTTTGGGCACACATTGAACCGAGCTTACCCAATTGCTATCAGAAATAGGAAAAATGATACCTATATCGACCAATTTGATTACTTCCTTTTTCACCACCTCTTTCATGATGGGATTTAATCTCCTTTGCTGCTCCACACTGGGGCGGTGTCCGTCCTCTAAAAAGATTTTATGCATGCAAAATGATGGACTAATACCCTTGATGTCAGCTATAGTCCACCCAATGGACTTTTTATACTCGCGGAGGACTCTGAGAAATTTTTCTTCTTGACTGCTGGTCAAGCTGGATGAAATAATCACTGGCAGTGTCTCAGAGTTCCCCAAATAAGCATAGCGCAGATGCTCTGGAAGTGATTTGAGTTCTAGCCTTGGAGCCTCCTCAATAGATGTCCTGGGAAGGGTCACAGTGACAGGCCTTTCCAATTCTTCAAATTTTCTGAACCCCTGTACATAACTGCAGGACATATCCAATACTTGCTCAATTTATGCCATCATTTCATCTTCACTATCTTCCACATCTCCTATCAATACTCGTTCAACAGGATCTATACTCGTTCAACAGGATCTATAGGCTCATATAGGGCACTAATGATGTGGAATCACTCTCCACCACAGAGATCATGGATAATTCTTCATAGTAGGATGGCAACCTGAGCGCTTTATAAATATTGAATACCTCTACTCGGTCACCCACTCTCATCATCATCTTTCCTTGGCAAACATCAATAATAGCTCGGCCCGTGGCTAAGAATGGACGCCCCAAAATAAATGGGACTTCCTGATCGGGCTCGTAGTCCAGGATAATGAAATCAGCAAGGAATATGAAAGAACCCACTTGAAGTAGCACATCTTCAATCACTCCCTCAGGATGAGCAAAGAAGTGATCAACTAACTGTAAGATAACTATTGTTAGGCGTGGATCACCCAACCCCAACTGTCTGAACACTGATATTGTCATCAAATTGATGCTTGCTCCAAGATCACATAAAGCTCGCCCAACTGCATGTTTACCAATCGAGATTTGGATAGTAAAACTACCTGGATCCTTCAATATTTGAGGCAACTTACCTTGAATTCTGGAACTGCACTCCTCAGTGAGTGCCACAGTCTCAAACTCGAATAGCCTCCTTTTATTTGCCACAATGTCCTTGATGTACTTTGCATATTTGGGTACTTCTTGTAAGATGTCAACCAATGGAATATTAATTTGCACCTGTAACAAGATATCAAGAAACTTTTCATATGCGGCATTATCTCTTAATTTCTATAATCTTTGAGGGAATGGAGGTGGTGGCCTTGCAACCAATTGTGGGGGTTGCTCAGTCACCGCCTCTCCAGCTGGCTTCTCTGGCTCCTTAGCTTTCTCTGATGTTGATTCTATAGTGGTTTGCCTCTAATTAAAAATCACATGTTTCCTCTTTTTAGGCTGAACTTCTTCTAGTTGTCTCCCATTCCTCAACGAAACAGCATTAAGGGCCGCCCTAGGATTTGCTTTAGTGTCACTTGGAAGAGCTCCAGCTGGTCTAGTGTTTTGAGCACCGGCAAGCTGTCCCATTTGACGCTCCAAATTTCTCACTGTTGTGGTGAGGGCTTGATATTCGGTCCTGAACTGTTTATTGTCAAGCAACAACTGCTTCAACAATTCATCCCCATTCTCTTCTACCTGTTGAGGTTGCTTTTGAGGTTGATTGAAATTTCTTTGGGGTCTATAATAATTCTGATTCAGTTGATTTCCACCCCATGAGAAGTTGGGATGATTCTTCCAATTTGGGTTATAAGTGTTCCCATATTGGGCATTCTGATTCATTGGACCCCTGCTCTGCTGTCCCACATAGTATATAGATTCATGATTCGTGGGACACATGTCACTCGTATGGTTGTCACCACATAGTTCACAGCAAAGAGATATTTGTTGTACATGTTGCCTCTATTGTGTCTGTTGCATTGTCATTCTATTCATCTGGTTTGCCAATTTTGCTATCTCAGCTCTCATGGCCGAAAAGTTATCAAGTTCAATCAACCCAGCTGCCTTTTGTTTACTTGTGTTGCGTGAATCCCCACCTCCTTGCCAGTTATGATCATTAGCAGTGAAGTTATTCAGCAAGAGTTGAATTTCACTATACTCTTTTCGCCATGCAACTACCTCCACAAGCTGAGTCAAGATTCATCTTTGAGGCCTCATCTAACCCATCAACAAACGTGTGTCCCAATACCTCATCAGTCTGACAATGATGCGGGTAATCTCTAAGCAGCTTCTTGTATCTTTCCCAGGCTTGACGAAGTGTCTCTCCATCCCGTTGTTCGAACCCAAGAATTTGACTCCTCAATGACTTTGTCTTCTTGGTGGGGAAAATTTTGATTAAGAATTTCCTGGCTAGATCGTCCTAAGTGTGGATTGAGTTTGCGGGCTCTTTCTGCAACCATTCCTTTGCTCCCCCCAGCAGTGAAAAGGGAAAAAATGTCAGCCTGACATAATCCTTGAAAACGTTCGGATAATTGTAGGTGTCCGTAATTTCCAAAAAATTTTGTGAACTGAATCAGCTGTACCATGTACTATTTGAGTTCACAATGCCCTGTGATCTCAGGTTTCACAATAGCCTGAGTCATATTAGCAAGATTGGGCCTTGCGGCTTCTATCACCGCACGCTCTGCATTACCTGCCATCTCTATTGGTTGTGGTTGAACTACGATGTCCAACTCCCTTTCTATTCCCGTTCTAACTTCGACCTCTCTCCTCACTCTGTGAAGTGTCTGTTCAATTTCAGGATCAAAAGGAAGGAGATTGTTTGCGCTTCCACTCCTCCGCATTCAAGAGAAGAGCTTGTGTTAACACAAACAAAGTAAACTGATAATTAAAACTTGAACAAACAACTAATAAAAGCTTAAGTCAGCAAAGTAGCTAATTTTTTTAAGTCCCCAGCAACGGCACCAAAAACTTGTTGCTCCCAAACGCACACGCAAGTATACGTGGCCGACAAGTAATATAGGATTGAAAGTCCAGATATCGTACCCACAGGGACTTATATCAACTACTCACTAACACACCAATATTGTTATTCAGTCAAGCTAAATTCGAGTTCAAGAGTTTAATTCTGCTAAACTACAATTCTAAGTAATAACTAAATTATCAAGTAACTAGTTGATTGTTGTTTATTCAATAGAGACAAGTATTCCAGGGTTGTGATCGATTTACCAGTCGTATTGCGTTCGAATTAACTCTCCCTTTCATTTAATTCACTCATGGTTGCTAATTAATCGATAAATGTTCTCATAGCCTTCTCCGTAAGTACTACTCACCAATTCTCAATAGATTAACGTCTATATTCCTATGAAATCAATCTATTAAGAACGCAATAAGATCACGATATTTAATTAAGCACGGTGATTAGGTATATTCCTATCCTAACCACAAATCCGCTCCCCCTTAGGGTTAAGATCATGCTCTCTTCAACTCTTCTCTAATCTAAACACGGCTTTCCCAAGCATAGCATAGATAGTAAATAGAACCTAACTGCTGGCCAGACAATTAAGCAATTAAACACATAATTGAAGAAACAACCATATGTTGGTGAATTATAACCAAGGTTAAGTTAACATTAAACAACAATATTCATGGCTAATCACAACCCCAGAACAATGGGTGTTTAGTCACTCATAATATAATCACACAATAGCATAAATATTGAATCAATTGGAAAATACTAGAAAAAGATTGAAGAAAACTGAGAATTCTTCGCTTCCTCATGATCCCGTGTGTGTTTTTCCTTCAAGGTGGCGTCTCCCCCTTCAAAAATAGGTTTTGTCTTCCTTTTATACATGTTGGGTAGGTCTAGAGCCAAAATAACCTTGTCCCGGGCGAAATTGGATAAAATCCCGTCATCGGCGCCCTGGGTAGCGCCAGGCGCCCACCAGGGCGCTGCCTCTAATAACTTTTCTGTCTCTAGCACCACAGGTGGCGCCAGGCGCTGCCTGTGGCGCCCAAATGCGCAATTGTCCGGTTTTGTTCATTTTGGCTCAAATCTTGCGCGTTTCGTCCCCAATTGCTCCCGACTCATTCCTACACATAAAAACATTTCAAATTAATATAAATCATAGCAATTAACATACCAATTTTATGAAACAAGAGTCAAATATGAGGCGATATACATAGAAATATATATGTTTTACGCTAAACATCAGTAAGAATATGAAATATGAAGTAATTTGAAGAAGTTTTATTTGAACTTTCAAAGCAAATATTCATATACAAAATTTTCGTAACTGCTTTCTTGTAGCAGGTTTACAAGTATGGGCATATTTGTCCCGTGTCTATTTTTGTAGCCTTAACCTAATAGCTCTTCCAAGTTTTCTGTTGCATCTTTAATTCTTCACTTTCCATTCAATATTTGAGCTTGAAAATTCAAAATTTTCTTCAAAGTTTTCTTTGAAAAAATCTTGAGATATGCTTCTCCCATATGTATAGTCCCCCCAGTGTTTGAGCTTTGAAGTATGAAAAGTTGAACACTCGATCAACTTTCATCCATGGTCCTTTTCCTAAAAGGGAAATACACATGGGACTCGGGAGTAATTTTTAGATGATGACTGCAGAACGCTTCTCATCAGAATTGTTGTAACCTTGACCGAGAATAATTAAGTATTTCACGTGTCTTTAGGGTCTAATGTCATCATATGATTTGGGTTATCTTTTTGCCTATCACCTAAAAAAGTTAATAAAAATTATATGAACAAACAAATAATGAACTTTGAGATACTCGATGTAAGTAATTGTTCAAAAGTAGTATTTCTTCAAGTGTACTGCATTTCGATTGGAAGGTAACACTTTTCTATCCGTGGTCTCCAATTCGTACGCTCCTTTCCCCAAAATTCATCGAACTTGATATGGTCCTTCCCAATTAGGACCTAATTTCCCTACATTTACCACTTGTGTTGATTGAAACACTTTCTTAAGGACGAAGTCCCCAATCTTAAAATATCGAAGATTTTCTCTCTTGTTGTAATATCGTTCAATCCATTGCTTTTGCATTATCATCCGTAATAAAGTTGCTTTCCTTCGTTCTTCTGTAGAAATCCAAATTCGTTCGAAGTTCTTCCTCATTGGATAGGTCATTTGTATATTCAAGCCTCAGGCTCGATTCCCCTATTTCTACTGGAATTAGTGCCCAGTACCATAAACAAGTGAAAATGCCATTTCCCTCGTGCATTTTTTTTCCTTTTTTCTATGGGCTCATAATACCCCAGATAGCACCTTAGGCCACCTGCCTTTTGATGCTTCCAAATGCTTCTTTCTATTATTGACAATAATTTATCTGTCGACTCTGCTTGTCAATTAGCTACGGGTGATATGGTGCTGAAGAAATCCTTTTGATCTTTCATCCTTTGAAAAAATCAATGACCTTTGCTCCCACGAATTGTGGTCCATTGTCACATACAATTTCTCTTGGAACCCCGAATCTACATATTATATTTCTCCAGATGAAGTCGATAACTTCCTTTTCTCATACATGTTTGAAGGAACCTGCTTCCACCCACTTAGAAATATAATCACTTAAAATCAATAAAAATCATACATTTCCTGATGCTTGCAACAGAGGACCTACGATATCCATTCCTCACATCATAAACGGCCACGGTGCAATAACCAAATGAAGCAATTCTAACGTTTGATGCATATTATTTTCATACCGTTAGCATTTATTGCACCTTTTTACGAAGTTTTCTGCCTCGTCTTCCATTTTTGGCCAGTATACCCTGCTCTTATTAGCATTTTCACTCGTGACCTTCCACCAGCGTGATCTCGACAATGTCCTTCATGTACCTCTCTCATTATGTATTCACTTTGTGAGGGCCCAAGGCATCGAGCTAAAGGTCCATTCTTCATATAGATCAATTAATGATTCTAAAAGGAATGACTTTGTTGCAATAATTCCTCATGTCTTTAATAAATCCTCATCTAGGGGATCCATTTTTATTTGATTACATCAAGAATAAGCATCTAAGAAACTAAAAGTTCATGACCAGCAGTAGAACCATTAATTGATCTATATGTGGTAAAGAAGATGAATCTATAAGGCATGCCTTATTTAGATCAGTATAATCTACACATACGCACCATTACAACAGTATTGGCTAACCAATCAAGGTACTTTACCTCACAAATTGACCCAATTTTAGAAGTTTATTGTAAAGACCCGAGCGTTTATTTTGTGTATTTGAGCCCTATTTCCCCTTTTTATGCTTCACACATGTGAATTTATGGTTTTATGACTTGCAAGGTTGGTTAGTTTCGTTCCGAGAAGATTTTGGGTTGATTTGGACCCTTGGTTCTTAGCTTAGAAGTCTAAGTTAAAAATGTTGATCAAAGGTTGACTTTTGTGAAAATGACCCCGGAACTGTGTTTTGATGGCTCCGATAGGCTCGTATCAAAATTTAGGACTTGGGCGTATGCCTGGAATCAAATTCAGAGAACCTTAGGTTGATTTGTGTTGTTTTGCCGAAAGTTGGCAATTTGAGGTTTAGAAGAATTTCCAAGTTTGACATAGGTTGACTTTTGGCTATTGGGTTTGGATTGGTTTTGGAACATGGAATAGGTCCGTTATGCTATTTATAACTTGTCCACAAAATTTTGTTTCATTTGGAGTTGGTTTGATAGGATTCGGACTCTTGGTTGCAATTCTAGAAATTCTTGAACTATTCTTTGAAATTCATCTGTTTTGATGTCTGATTCATAGTTCTAGATGTTATTTTTGTGTTTTGCTCATGCAAGCAAGTTCGTATGATATTTTTAGACTTGTATGGATGTTTGATTTTGAGCCCCGAGGGCTCGGATAAGCTTCGGACGTGTTTCTAAAAAGTTTAGACTGAAACAGGATTTTCTGGTGTGCTGGTGCTCTGATGTCGCAATTGGGAGAACTAGACTCGCAATTGTGAAGTGGGCAGGGGAGGTCAGATGTCGCAAATGTGACTTTTCCCTTTTGCATTTTCAAAGACAGTACAGGCCTGGGTTGGGTCGCATTTGCGACCAATTGGTCGCTTTTGCAAAGAAAGTCAGCTTCGCAATTGCAAAATATGACGAGGTTGTCAGGGTTCGCAATTGCGATCCTTGTTTTGCAATTGCAAAGGTTTGCAAATGCAAACTCAAGGTCGCATTTGCGATATTTACAGCTGATCAAAAGGGTTGGGAGTCTAGATTTAGGTCTCATTTTTCATATCTTAGAACCCTACACTCAGAAGGAGGCAATTTGGAGAGGGGATTTTCATCTGAAACATTAGGTAAGTGATTCTAATCAATTTACAACTATATTTCATGATTATATCTTAGATTTAACATCAAATTTATGATAATCAAAGAGGAGTGGATTTTTGTCAAAGTTTTTAAAAAATAAAGATTTGAGTTTTGAGAGTCGATTTGGACTCGAATTTGAAATCAAAACACATATATGGACTCGTGGGGATATAGGTAGTCGTAATCTACCCTTGGACCCGAGTTTAGACGGGGCGAGTCTGGAGTTGACTTTTATTGACTTTTTGGGAAATATATAAAGATCATAGTTTATTGTAATTGGTTTTTCTTGCATTATTTGATGTTATTACATTATTTTTGGTTAGATTTGAGTCGTGTGGAGGTGAAATTTAGCTGAAAAGCTATTTTTGCGGGTTCATTTGGCCTAGTTGAGGTATGTATTTTGCCTAGCTTTGTGTGGGGGACTACCCCTTAGGATTTGGGTTGTTATGCGTTAATCATACTATGTGAAAGACGTGTACATAATGTGACGAGTGTGTGCATGGGCTATATGTGATTTTGACCGGCTTAGACTTTTTTACTTTTTCATGCATTTAATTGAATTTGTTATAACATGTTACATCTTTCATTGTTAAATTTTCTCTCACATGCTCTAATTGACGTTGTTAGCATTTGTTTTATCCTTTGTTGTTGTAATTGCTAGTGTATGCTTTAGTTGAAGTTACTACCTCTCTTATTGTCTTGTTACTCCTTTATTATTAAATTACTCTTACTTGAAGTTGTTATTTCTTGGCTTCTTGTTGGGTTCTTATGTTGAAGTTGTGGAAGCCATTATCACAATGAGGTTGAAATTGTTAATTGTTGAGATATCGTTCCTTTAATTGTCACTCATTCATTTGTTGTTATTGAGATTCTTGTACATATTGTGATTAAGCCATGGATTATTTGTTGTGGTAACATTAGTATTGTTGATTTTGGCAAGTTGTGGCATATAGGCACATGTGATGCGAGTTGTTATTTTGTTGTGTTATTGATACGCATGCGGTGGTATAAGGATAGGGGTTGATATGCATGCAGTGAGATAAGGTGGGATTTGTACGTGTGTTGCGAGTAAGGGAATTACTTGAAACCACGCAGTGAGATAAGGGGGTTAAAACGCGAGTAGCTATTTCGGGAAAGATGTTTTCAAAATTAAATGCAAGACTCACGCGGTGATATAAGGAAAGTTTGTGATTTTAAATTGTGAAATGTGGAAATGAGGGGGGACCTTGGTTGTGATTCTTGTTCTACATTCTATGTTAAGGAGGCTTGTTGGTTGAGCAGTTTGTAATCTCTTTATTTATCTTACTTGTATTTATCCATATTGATTTCTTAATGTTCTTAACATGTGTTCACTCCTTGTTGCCTTTATTGCTTTAAATTCTGGTTTTAGCTTACATTATTGAACTACTTTTTGTCATTTATTTATTCGTCTTTCATTATTTCTTGTACTTTACCTTGTTCGGTCTCTCTTATCCTAGTAGGTGTCTTGACCTGGTCTCGTCACTACTCTACCAAGGTTAGGCTTGATACTTACAGGGTACCGTTGTGGTGTACTCATACTACACTTTGGCACATTTTTGTGCAGATCTAGGTACTTCAGCTCATGCTAGGCATCAGTGATTTGACCATACATTTTGGAGACTTCAAGGTATACCTTCTTGGCGCTCGCAGGTCTTAGAGTCACCTTATGTCCTTACTTTTACTACTGTTTACTCTTCATTTAGATAGTGTTGTACTAGGGATTTTCGGTATATTTTTGTAGAGCTTATGAGTTAGTTCCACCGATTTTGGGAATTTTGTTACAGATGTTTTATTTTGGAGTTATTATGAGTTTTATCGAATTATCTTATTATCTTAGTTGTTAATTCTGTTAAGTTATCAATGAATGTTAGGCTTACCTGGTCTTACAGACTAGGTGCCATCATGACATCTTAAGGTGCGAAATTGGGATCGTGACAAGTTGGTATCAAAGCTCTAGGTTCATAGATGCTACGAGGCATAAGCAAGTTTAGTAGAGTCTTGCGAATGGGTACGGAGACGTTTGTACTTATCTTCGAGAGGCTACAGAACTATTAGGAAATTCTACTTCTTTGATTCCTTATCGTGCAAATTTTTTGACTTCGAAATTTGAATCTTTGTCTTTCTATTCTATCACAGATGGAATGCACTGCTGGATCCGACGATCAGACACCTACGCCCCTACTAGAGGCGCGTGAGGCCAGAGCCGGGGTAGAGGCCGAAGAGGGACATGTGCTATAGCCAGGGCATCTGCCCGAGCAGTGACTGAGGAGCCACTAGTAGCTCTGGTTGGGGCACAGGCACCCAAGATGCCTGTTGTTACCCCCTAGACTTCAGGAGACCCTAGCGTAGTTTTTGAGCTTGTTCAACACTCTAGCTCAGGCGGGAATGATTCCCCTTGCACCAGCCACATCTCAGGCTAGGGGGAGGGGGCAGACTCCTGTAGCCCGTACCCTAGAGCAGCGGATCCATATTGACCAAGGTTTGGGTGTCTGCCAGCACAACCCATTATACTGGTTTAGCCTGAGGGCAGGCCATAGGATTCTGAGGAGGAGCAGGGGAGAATTAAGAGGTTCAAGAAGTATGATCCTCTTACCTTCAGCGGCATAGCTAGCGAGAATGCGCAAGGTTTTCTATAGAAGTGTCGTCGTATTCTCCGCACCGTGTGTATTGTGGAGGTGAGCGAAGTTGCTCTTACTATATTTCAGCTATCAGGAGCAGCATATCGGTGGTGGCAGGGTTACAAGGAGGGTAGGCCAGTTGATGCAGCCCCACTCACTTAGAATCAGTTTTTAGAGATATTTTTGAGAGAGTTTGTTCCCCAGACCCTTTGTGATGCATGGTGCATAGAGTTTGAGCAGCTGCGTCAGGAGATTATGTCAGTGTCAGAGTATCCTATCAGGTTCAGTGAGTTGTCTCGACATGCACCTGACTTGGTATCTATAGTCAGTAAGTGAGTCCGTAGATTCATCGTGGGGTTCAACTATGGTCTTAGATTCAGTATGGCTCGAGATTTGGAGATGGATACGCCGTATAAGTAGATGGTAGATATCACATAGAGGTTGGAGGGTATGTGGGGCCGTGAGAGAGAGGACAGGGAGACTAAGAGGCCTCGCAATTCTAGATGATATAGTGGTGTGCGCGCTCTAGTTGCAGTCTATCATGGAAGAGGCTATGTGAGCCGCCCAGTTTATTCCGCACTTCTAGCTACTAGCGGGGTTCCTGCTATTCCAAGGTCCCAGGTTGCCATTTTGCTCAGCCACTTTTTTAGTGCACCTCCTGCACAGGGTACCTTCAGCGATCAGTCTAGTCGACTAGGCCAGGGTCAACTTCAGCTGCCACGCTAGAGCTTGTTTTTAGTGTTATAATACCAAACATATGGTGAGGGACTGTCCTAGACTTAGGAAGGGTGCACTTCCACAGATTACACAGGCTCCACGGATTCCATTGGGTCTAGAGGGTTCGCATGCCATGGTTGTTGCTTTAGTTGCCACTCTACCTGCCCCACCAGCTAGGGGTTGAGGTGAGGAAGGTAGAGGTCGCCCTAAAGGGAGAGGCCAAGCTCGTTTCTATGCTTTTCCCATTAGGACGGAGGCGGTTGCATTGGATGTTGTCATCACATGTATGGTTTCGGTTTGTCATTGGGATGCCTCAGTCTTATTTGATATGGGATCCATTTATTCATATATGTCATCTTACTTTTCTCTGTATTTGGATATATCTCATGATTCTTTGAGTTCTCATGTATATGTGTCCATGCCTGTGGGAGATTCTATTATTATGGATCGTGTTTATCGGTCGTGTTTAGTCGATATTTGTGGTTTTGAGATCAGAGTTGATCTATTGTTACTCAATATGGTAGGCTTTGATGTGATCTTGGGCATGAACTATTCGTCGACCTATCATGCTATTTTGGACTGTCACGCCAAGACCGTGACATTAGCTATGCCAGGTTTGCCTCAGTTGGAGTCGAGTGATACATTGGATTATATTCCTAAAATGTTTATATCCTTCCTTAAGGCACAACGGATGGATGAGGAGGGGTGTGAAGCATATCTAGCCTTTGTGAGGGATGTTAGTTCTGATACTCCTACCATTGAGTTAGTTCCAGTTTTGTGAGGGATTTCCCAGATGTTTTCCCAGCAGACCTTCCGGGCATGGCGCCCAATAGAGATATCAATTTTTGTATTGACTTGGTGCCGGGCACTCAGCCCATTTCTATTCCACCATATCATATGGCACTAGCGGAGTTGAAGGAGTTAAAGGAACAACTGTAAGAATTGCTTGATAAGGGTTTTATCTGGCTTAGTGCTTCACCTTGGGGTGCTCTTATTCTGTATGTGAAGAAGGACAGTTGAACAAGGTTACAGTGAAGAACAGGTACCCACTACCATGCATTGATAACTTATTTGACCAGCTTTGGGGTGGCAGAGTGTTCTCAAAGATTGATTTGCGGTCAGGGTATCATCAGCTGAAGATTCAGGATTCGGATATTCCAAAGACTACTTTCAGGACTCGGTATGGTCACTACGAGTTCCTCGTGATGTCATTTGGGCTGACCAACGCCCCAACAGCATTTATCCACCCGATGAACAGTTTATTCCAGCCATATCTTGACTCGTTCGTCATTGTGTTTATTGACGACATCTTGATAAATTCACGCAGCCGGGAAGACCATGAGCAGCATCTGAGAACGTGCTCTAAACCTCGAGGGAGAAGAGGTTATATGAAAAGTTCTCCAAGTGTGAATTCTGGCTTGATTTAGTAGCATTTTTGGGTTATGTGGTGTCCTATGAGGGGATCAAGGTAGATCCAAAGAAGATTGAGGTAGTTCAGAGTTGGCCTAGACCGTCTTCAGCTACTGAGATTCAGAGTTTCCATGATTTGGCCGGATATTATCACTGTTATGTAGAGGGTTCCTCATCCATTGTTACACCTTTGACCAGATTGACCCAGAAGGGTGCTCCTTTCAGATGGTTTGAAGAGTGTGAGGCGAGCTTTCTAAAGCTCAAGACTGCATTGACTACAGCCCCGGTATTGGTGTTGCCTACGGGTTCGGGGTCTTACACTGTGTACTATGATGCATCACGTATCAGACTTGGCGCAATGTTGATGCAAGACGGTAGGGTGATTGCTTACGCGTCTCGGCAATTGAAGGTTCATGAGAAGAATTACCCGGTCCAGGACTTGGAATTAGCAACTATTGTTCATGCATTGAAGATTTGGAGGCACTATTTGTACGGTGTCCCATGTGAGGTCTATACTGACCACCAGAGTCTCTAGCACCTGTTCAAGCATTAAAGATCATAATTTGCAGCAGCGGAGGTGGTTAGAGTTGCTGAATGATTATGATATCACAATTCTGTATCATCCCAGGAAGGCTAATGTGGTGGTCGTTGCCTTAAGTAGAAAGGCAGAGAGCATGGGTAGTTTGGCATACTTACTAGCAGCAGAGAGGCCACTACGCATGGTGTTCAGTCTTTGGCCAATCCATTTGTGAGACTGGATGTTTCGGAGCCCAGCCAGGTTCTTGCTTGTGTTGTTTCTCGGTCTTCTTTATATCAGCGCATCACAGAGCATCAGTATGATGACCCCCACTTTCTTATCCTTAATGACACGGTATAGCACGGCGATACCAAAGAGGTTTCTATGGGAGATGACGGGGTGTTGCGGATGCATAGTCAGATTTGTGTGCCCGATATGGATGGGCTGCGTGAGTTGATTCTTGAGGAGTCCTATAGTTTGCGGTATTTTATTCATTCGGATGCTACTAAGATGTATCAGGATTTGAGACAGCAATATTGGTGGAGAAGAATGAAGAAAGATATAGTGGAGTTTGTGGCTCGTGCTTGAACTCTCAGCAGGTGAAGTATGAGCATCAGAGGCCGGCGGTTTGCTTTAGAGACTTGAGATTCCTGAGTGAAAGTGGGAGTGTATTACAATAGAATTTATTGTTGGACTCCGACAGACTTTGAAGAAATTTAATGCAGTGTGGTTGATTATGGATGGACTGACCAAGTCGGCACATTTCATTCCGGTGGTGACCACCTATTCTTTAGAGCAGCTGGCTCAGATCCACATCCAGGAAATTGTTCGTCTCCATGGCACATCGGTGTCCATTATCTCCAATCGAGGCACACAGTTCACATCACATTTCTGGAGAGCTGTGCAGGGTGAGCTAGGCACATGGGTTGAGTTGAGTACAACATTTCACCCCCACACGGGCGGATAGTCCAAGCGCACCATTCAGATCTTGGAGGATATGCTACGTGCTTGCATCATGGATTTCGGGGGTTCTTGGGATCAGTTCTTGCCACTTGAAGAGTTTTCCTACAACAACAGCTACCAATCGAGTATTTAGATGGCCCCTTATAAGGCCTTATACGGGAGGCGGTGCCGTTCTGCAGTTGGTTGGTTTGAGCTGCGAGAGGCTAGGTTGTTGGGCACTATTTTTTTTTTCGAGATGCCTTGGAGAAACTCAAGTTAATTCAAAATTGGCTTCGTACAGCACAGTCTAGACAGAAGAGTTACACTGATCAGAGAGCTCGTGATGTAGCATTTATGGTGGGAGGGAGGGTTTTGCTTTGGGTGTCACCCATGAAGGGTGTGATGAGATTCGGGAAGAAGGGCAAGTTGAGCCCTATTGATAGGTTTGTATCATGATTTGGGACTTGCACGTGTTCCCGAAATCAAATTTGGAGGTCCATAGGTTGATTTGTGTTGTTTTGCCGAAAGTTGGAGATTTGAGGTTTAGAAAAATTTTCCAAATTTGACCGCTAGGTTGACTTTTGACTATCAGATTTGGAATTTGGTTTTAGAACTTTGAATAGGTCTGTTATGCTATTTAGAACTTGTCTGCAAAATTTGGTGTCACTTGGAGTTGGTTTGATAGGATTTGGATTCTTGGTTGCAATTCTAGAGATGCTTGAACTTTTCTTGGAAATACATGCGTTTTGATGTCCGATTCGTAGTTCTAGATCTTATCTATGCATTTTGATCATGCGAGCAGTTCGTATGATGGTTTTAGACTTTATTGGATGTTTAGTGTGGAGCCCCCAGGGCTCGGATGAGTTTCAAACATGTTTCAGACATGTTTGGACAGAAACATGATTTTCTGGTGTGCTGGTGCTCTGATGTTACAATTGCGAGCACCAGCCTCGCAATTGCGTAGTGGGCAGCGGAGGTCAGATGTCGCAAACGAAAATTTCCCTTCGCATTTGCGAAGACAATACAACCTGGGTTGGGTTGCATTTGCAACCAATTGGTTGCTTTTGCGAAGAATGTCAGCTTCACAATTGCTAAAACTTGTCGTAATTATGAAATCTGAAGAAGCAATCAGGGTTTGCAATTGCGATCCCTGTTCCGCAATTGCAAAGGTTTGCAAATGCGAACTCAAGGTCGCATGTGCTATATCTGCAGCTGATCAAAAGGGCTGGGAGTCTGGATTTTGATCACACTTTTAATATCTTAGAACCCTAGACTCGGTAGGAGGCGATTTGGAGAGGGGATTTTCATCTGCAAACATTACGTAAGTGATTCTAATCAATTTCCAACTATATTTCATTATTATATCTTAGATTTAACATCAAATTTATGAGAATCAAAGAGGAAAATTGGAGATTTTTGTCAAACGTGGGTGGGCCTAGAGTTGACTTTTATTGACTTTTTAGGAATGTGTAAAGACCATAGCTTTATCTATTGTAATTTATCTCTTACATTGTTTGATATTATTAAGTCATTTTTTGTTAGATTTGAGCCGTATGGAGGCGAATTTTAGGGGAAAAGCTATTTTCAATGGTTGATTCGGCCTAGTAGAGGTAAGTATCTTGCCTAACTTTGTGTGGGGGAACTACCCCTTAGGATTTGGATTGTTGTGTATTAATTGTACTATGTGGAAGACGTGTAAACAAGGTGACAAATGTTTACACGGGCTATATGTGGTGTTTTGATTGGTTTAGACTTTTTGACTTTTGTCATGCATTTAATTGAATTTTTTATAACATGTTATATCTTTTATTGTTAAATTTCCTCTCACATGCGCTAATTGACGTTGTTAGTATTTGTTCTATCCTTAGTTGTTGTAATTGCTCTCATATACTGTAGTTGAAGTTACTACCTCTCTTGTTGTCTTGTTACTCAATTACTCGTACTTGAAGTTGTTATTTCGTGGAATATCTGCTTGTTGGTTATTGATGTTGAAGTTTTGGAACCCATTATCACATTGAGGTTGAAGTTGTTACTTGTTGAGATATCTTTCCTTTGAGTGTCCCTCATTCATTTGTTGTTATTGAGATTCGTGTATGCATTGTGATTGAGCCATGGGCCATTTGTGGTATCATTGGCATTAATGATTTTTGCAAGTTGTGGCATATGGGTACATGTGGTGCGAGTTGTTATTGTGTTGTGCTATTGATACGCATGTGGTGGTATAAGGATAGGGGTTGATACGCATGTGGTGAGATAAGGTGGGATTTAAACGTGTGTTGCTAGTAAAGAATTACTTGAAGCACGTGGTGAGATAAGGGGGCTAAAACGCCTGCAGCTATTTCGGGAAAGATGTTACCAAAATAAATGCAAGGCTCACGCGGTGATATAAGAAAAAGTTGTGATTTTAAATTGTGAAATGTGGAAATAAGACAGTACCTCGGTTGCGATTCTTGTTGTACATTCTATGTTAAAGAGGCTTGTTGGTTGAACAGCTTGTTATCTCTTTATTTGTCTTACTTATTTTTATCCGTATTGATTTCTTGATGTTCTTATCATGTGTTCACTCCTTGTTGCCTTTATTGCTTTAAATTTCATTGTTAGCTTTCATTATTAAACTGCTTTATTGTAATTTATTTTTTCGTCTTCTATTATTTGCTTGTACTTAACCTTGTTCAGTCTCTCTTATCCTAGTAGGTGCGTTGACCAGACCTCGTCACTACTCTATCAAGGTTAGGCTTGATACTTACTGGGTAGCACTGTGGTATACTCATACTACGCTTCTGCACATTTTGTGCATATCCATATACTTCAGCTCAGTCAAGGCATCAGTGATTTGACCATGTTTTTCTGAGAATTCAAGGTATACTTGCTTGGCGCTCGCATTCCTCGGAGTCACCTTCTGTCCTTACTTTTACTATTGTTTACTCTTTATTTAGACAGTGTTGTACTAGAGATTTTTAGTATATTTCTGTAGAGCTTATAACTCAGTTCCACTAGTTTTATGAATTTTATTATAGATGTGCTGTTTTTGAGCTATTATGAGTTTTATCCAATTATCTTATTATCTTAGTTCCTAAGGTGGGAAATTGGGGTCATGACATTTATTTACCTCCTCTTGAATTACAAGATTTTTGAATGCTCCATGATTTCTCTTTTTTTTCTTCTCCAGAGGGTGTAATCTTCATTTAACTTATGAGTCATTGCCTTCAGTGGGATACCTGTCGTATATGAGTGTGGCCAGACAAAACAATCAGCATTAGTGCGTAAAAATTTAGTTAACGTACTTTTCAACTTCGGGCTTAGGTTTGTCCCAACATAGACTTTTCTCTCGGGCCAGTAAAAGAATAATACAATAGCTTCGAGTTCTTCCATAGTTGTTTTGATAGTTTCGTTCTCCTCTAGATCTTAGATTATGTCAGGTCTTGCATATATATTTGCTTCATTTTTCGCACTTTCAATTGAGGTAGAAAATAAATTATTCTCGGCTGAACACTGTAATTGCTATTTTTCATCTCCGTCTTTGGATGTTTTGCTTGCCACAGCAACTGCCTTGGTTTCTCATGCCGCTTGTTGATCTCCCCTGATATGACGAATTCCCCACTGTGATGGAAATTTGATAATCTGATGAAAAGTCGATTGTACTATATCTATCTAATTAATCTACGGCCTTCCTAAAATTATGTTGTAATCCATGTCTGCATCCACCACTTGGAATTTGGTGACTTTCACGACACCCTCGTCAAGTATAGGTAGTGTAATTTCTCCCTTTCTTATGACACTTGAATTAACGAACCCAAACAAAGATCGAGCTATGGGTATCACACGATCAGTTGCTTGCATCTCATCGACCACTCTTAGTAATATGATATTCACAGAGCTACCTAGATCAGTCAAAACTCACTTGACATAATGATCATGAACAAGTAAAGATATTACCAGCACATCGTTGTGATGGATGAACAAGCCATCAGCATCCTCATTGTCAAATGTTATGATATCTCCATCCAAGACTTGTCGAATCCGCTTTCCGTGAGTCACAAAAATTTTGGTTGTTCTTTTTGCTACCGTGTATGTAACTCCATTAACCTCCTCACCCTCGGTTATTACATTCGCCGTCCTTTTTTGGCCGATGGAGCTTTGATGGTTCTTCCCCATTTTTCATGCTTTCTTTTCTCACTAAATTGATCGGTGAGATAGCCCTTTTTCAATAAATAATCAACCTCCGCTTGTAAGAGCCTGCAATCTGTTGTTCTGTGACTGTGATCATTATGGATTTACACTAGAATTCCTGACTTCTTTTTTTAGGATCTGATCATCTCTTTAGGCCATCTCACCTTATTACCCATGCCTCTTAACACATCTACTAACTCGAAAGTGTTGACATTGAAATTGTAATCTCTTATTTTTAATCAAAAATTTTGATTTTTAATCTTTGTCATATCCCGTTCCTTTCCAAATCGAGAAGAAAAACTTTCCTCCTTTTGATGTGATCTTTGATCAACCCGTGCATGTTCTAGTTTTGGCCTAAGATCTCGCCCCGCAGGTCCCGTGTAAGGTCTGTACCTATTTTCTCAGGATCTCCTTTCTGGTTCTGACCATCTAGATCCGAACCTCTCCTCTTTGGTTGGGATACTGTATCTTCCTCTATTCCCAACGCTATGCTATACCTGTTATAAAAATCATTCCAAGTAGTTACAGGAAATTCACATAAACTCTCCTTTGATCTTCTCGTAGCTTATGAACTTCTCTCGTTTAGGTTGCTGTAAATGCCATTGCTATCCAATTATAAGGGTACACGAGGTAACATCATCCTTTCACGATCGAATTGATCCACGAATTCTCTGAGCAATTCTGTATTTCCATGTTTCACCTTAAAGATATCTTCCATTCTGTTTTCTACTTTTTGAGCTCCGGAATGTGCTTTTATGAATGAATCTGCAAGCTCAGCAGAAGAGTCAACTCAATTTTCAAGTAAGAGAGAATACCATGTTATTACCCCTTGCATAAGGGTTTCACCAAATTGTTTCACCAACACTGATTCGATTTCCTGCTTGGTTAAATCCTTGTCTTTACTCCTGTAGTAAATGTAGTAGCGTGATCTCGTGATGACCCCAATTTTGGGATGCCGTGATGGCACCTAGTCTCTAAGACTAGGTAAGCCTAAAACTCATTGATAGCTTAACAGAATTAACAACTAAGATAATAAGATAATTCAATAAAACTCATAATAAGTCCAAAATAGAATATCCGTAACAAAAGTCCCAAAACCGGTGGACTGAGTCATAAGCTCTATAGAGATAGTCGAAAACCCTCTAATACAACACTGTCTGGGTAGAAGATAAACAACAGTAAAAGTAAAGACAGAAGGTGACTCTGAGGCCTCTGAGCACCAAGCAGGTATACTTTGAAGTCTCCAGAATGTATAGCAAAATCACTAATGCCTAGCCTAAGATAAAGTACCTGGATCTGCACCAAAAGCTACAAAAGTGTAGTATGGGTACACCACAACGGCACCCAGTAAGTATCAAGCCTAACCTCGGTAGAGTAGTGATGAGGCCAGGTTAAGACACCTACTAGGATAAGAGAAACTGAACAAGATATAGTACAGGCAAATAATGGAAGATGAGAAAATAAATGACTATTAGTTCAGTAACGTAAGCTAACAACGGAATTTAAAACAATAAAGGCATCAAGGAGTGAACACGTGATAGAAACATCAAGAAAACAATACGAACAAATGCAAGTAAGGTAAATAAAGAGATAACAAAGCTATTCAACCAACAAGCCTCTTCAACATGGAATGTACAACAAGAATCACAACTGAGGTACCGCCTCATATCCACATTTTACAATTCAAAATCACAACCTTTCCTTGTGTCGTCGCGTGAGTCTTACATTAAGATATTTTTGAAAATATTTTTCTCGAAATAGCTACACGCATTTTAGCTCCCTTATGTCGCCGCGTGGCTTCAAGTAATCCCCTCACTAGCAACACGCACATAAATTCCCACCTTATGCCATCGCATGCACATTAACCCCTATCCTTATACCGCCGCATGCGCATCAATATCACAACATAATAACAACACGCACCACAAGAGCCTATATGCCACAACTTGCCAAAATCACCAATACCGAAGTTACCACAACATAGAGCCCACGACTCAACCACAATATGAACAAGAATCTCAATAATATCAAAATGGGTGAGAATTTCTCAACAAGGAAAGATATCTCAAAAATCAACAACTTCAAACAAGAACGACTCGACAATAAATGAGGTAATATAACAATAAGAGAGCTAACAAAGGCAATTAAGGCATATAAGAGCATGTTGGACAATAAAGGATAGAGCAGGTGATAACAAAATCAAGTTATAGCATGTAAGAGGAATTTAACAATGGAAGATCTAATATGATATTTCAATTCCTAATTAAATGAGTGAAAGAGTATAAGAGTCTATATCGGTCAAAATATTACATATAATCTTGTGTACACACTCCTCACCTCGTGTACACGTCTTTCACATAATCCAGATAACACATATCACCCAAGTCCTACGGCGTAGTTCCCCTCACACAAAGTTAGGCAAGATACTTACCTTAAACAAGCTAAATCAACCCACTAGTAAGCCTTTTCCGCGAAAATCCAACTCCAGACGGCTCTAATCAAGCCAAAATAACTTAACACCATAAATGTAAACCATAGGAAATGATTCCGGATAATATGCGATCATTAAAGAAAATCAAAAAGTCAACTCAAAAAGTCAACCCGGGATCGTACCCTAAACCCGTCAAAAATTATAAAATTCGAACACTCATTCTAATACGAGTCCAACTATACTAAAATTATCCAATTCCGACCTCAAATCGACCTTCAAATCCTCAATTTATAGTTTATGAAAGTTTTCACAAAATCCCCAATTTCTCCAACTCAAATCACTTATTAAATGATAAAAACAATGATGGAATCATGATTAATGAACAAAACTGAGTCAAAAACACTTACCCTGATCCAATCCTTGAAAATCCCCTTAAAATTTCCCAAAACCGAGCTCTCTAACTCAAAATATGAAAAATAGAATAAACCCTTGAATCACCCCTATTTCTGCCCAGGCATTCCGCACCTACGGAAAACTCGTTGCTTTTGCGACTCCGCATCTGCGGAAAATGCATCGTAGATGTGGCTTCAACTTAAGCTCAGGGAATTCCGCTCTTGCAGACAAAACGCGCACCTGGCCTTCCGCTTCTGCGAACCAAAGGGCGCTTCTGCGCGTCCTCTTCTGCGGTACCTGACCGCACGTGCGATCCTTAGAGAACTGACCAATATCTGCTTCTACGGAAGTATCCCCATCTGCGGATGTGCACCTGCACAAGGACCTCTGCACCTGCGGACCCAGCTCACCAAGCCTCATTTTGCACCTACGGCCGTTGGACCGCTTTTGCGGTGCCGCACCTGCGACCATGCCCCTCGCAGGTGCGGTTGCTCCAGATCTCATCTGATCTTCAACAGTCATCCTATGTCCAAATGAACCCGATTTCAATCTGAATCACACCCGAGACTCCCGAGACTCCCGAGACCCCGTCCAAACATACCATCAAGTCCCAAAATAAAATACGAACCTACTCGAGGCCTTAAATCATATCAAACAGCATCAAATCTATGAATCGCACCTCAATTCAAGCCTATTGAATTAATGAACATTCAACTTCTAAAACTATTGCCAAATCATAACAAACCAACTCCGAATGAGCTCAAATTTGGCATTCAAGTCCCAAATGACACAACAGACCTATACCAACTCCCGGAATCACAATCGAAGTCCAATATCAATAAAGTCAACCCTCGATCATACCTATCAACCTTCAACTCTTCCAACTTTCACAAAAAGCCTCAAACCAACCTGCGGACCTCTAAATGAATATCCGAACATACGCCTAAGTCCAAAATCGCTATACAAAGCTATCGTAACCATCAAAACTCCATTCCTGAGTCGTCTACACAAAAGTCAAATTACGGTCAACTCTTTCAACTTAAGCTTCCTACTTTGGGACCAAGTGTCCCAATTCACTCCGAAACTCACCCAAAACCAAACCAACCACCCTGGAAAGTCACATAACCACAATTGAACATAATGGAGATAGGGGAACAGGGCTACAATACTCAAAACGACCGGTCTGGTCGTTACATTCTCCCCCTCTTAAAACAAACGTTTGTCCTCGAACGAGTATAGGGACATACCTTAAGTGCTGAAAAGGTGAGGAAAATAGCTACGCATATCATGCTCGGTCTCCCAAGTCGGCCCCTTGACTGGTTGACCCCCATTGAGCCTTCACTAAAGTAATGTTCTTTGACCTCAGCTTTCAGACCTGCTTATCCAAGATAGCCACTGGCTCCTCAATATATGTCAAATTCTTGACCAATTGGACTGAGCTGAAATCTAAGACATGGGACGGATCACCATAATACTGTAGGAGTATCACATAGAACACGGGTGAACTGCCGATAAGCTGGGTGGAAATGCAAGCTTGTAGGCCACCTTCCCACTCTCTTAAGGATCTCAAAAAGACCAATATACCTAGGGCTCAACTGGCCCTTCTTCCCGAATCTCATCATTTCCTTCATGGGTGAAACCCGCAGCAAAACTCTCTCTCCTACCAAATATGCTACATCACGAACCTTCCAATCGGCATAACTCTTCCGTCTAGACTATGCCGTAAGTTGATCCTAAATTAACTTCACTTTCTCCAAGGCATCTCGAACCAGATCAGTGACCAATAACCTAGCCTCCCCCGCGCTCAAACCAACCAACTGGAGAACAACACTGGTTTCCATATAAGGCCTCATAAGGAGCCATATGAATACTCAATTGGTAGTTGTTGTTGTAGGAAAACTCTGCAAGCGGTAAGAACTGATCCCATGAACACCCAAAATCCATAACACAGGCACATAACATATCCTCTAAGATTTGCATGGTACGCTCGGACTGCCCGTCCATCTGGGGTTGAAATGTTGTACTGAACTCAACGCGTGTGCCTAACTCACACTGTACGTCCCTCCAGAAGTGCGATGTGAATTGTGTTCCTCGATCGGAGATAATGGACACCGCAGGCCATCGAGACGAACAATCTCACGAATATAGATCTGAACCAGTTGCTCTGAAGAATAGGTAGTGACCACCAGAATGAAATGTGCCGACTTAGTCAACCTATCCACAATCACCCGCACTGCATCAAATTTCTTCAAGGTCCGTGGGAGCCCAAAAATGAAATCCATGGCAATACACTCCCACTTCCACTCGCGAATCTCAAGTCTTTGAAGCAAACCGTACGACCTCTGGTGCTCGTACTTCACATGTTGACAGTTCAAGCACCGAGCCACATACTCCACTATATCCTTCTTCATTCTTCTCCACCATTGCCTCAAATCCTGATACATCTTAGCGGCACCCGGATGAATGGAGTACCGCGAACTGTGGGCCTCCTCAAGAATCATCTCACGCAACCCATCCACATTGGGCACACATATCCGTCCATGCATCATCAACACCCCATCATCACCAATAGAAATCTCCTTGTCATCACTGTGCTGCACCGTGTCCTTAAGGACAAGCAAATGGGGTTAGTCATATTGACGCTCTCTAATGCGCTCATACAAAGAAGACCGAGAAACCACGCAAGCTAGAACTCGGTTGGGCTCCGAAACATCCAATCTCACAAACTAGTTGGCCAACGCCTAAACATCTAATGCTAATGGCCTCTCACCAGCTGGAATATGTGCAAGGCTACCCATACTCTCCGTCTTCCTACTCAAGGCATCAGCCACCATATTAGCCTTCCCGAGATGATACAGAATAGTATTATCATAGTCTTTCAATAGCTCAAGCCACCTCCGCCGCCTCAAGTTCAGGTCCTTTTGCTTAAACAAGCATTGTAGACTTTGATGATCTGTGAATACCTCGGAAGACATACCATAAAGATAATGCCTCCAAATCTTCAATGCATGAACAATAGTTGCCAACTCTAGATCATGAACAGGGTAGTTCTTCTTATGGGGCTTTAACTGGCGGCGAAGCATATGCAATCACCGTACCCTCCTACATCAAGACACACCCAATACCAATCCACAATGCATCACAATAAACCATATATGAACCCGATGCTGAAGGCAAAACTAGAACTGGAGTTGTGGTCAAGGCAGTCTTGAGCTTCTGAAATATCTCCTCGCACTCATCAGACCACTTGAATGGAGCACCCTTCTGGTTCAATCTGATCAAAGGTGAAACAATAGACAAGAAACCCTTTACTAAACGGCGATAATATCTGGCCAAACCAAGGAAACACCGAATCTCAGTAGCTGAAGACAGTATAGGCAAACTCTGAACTACCTCAATCTTCTTTGGATCTACCTTGATCCCCTCACTAGACACCACATGACCTAGAAACGCCATTGAATCCAAAATTCACACTTTGAGAACTTTGCATACAACTTCTTCTCCCTCAAGGTGTGGAGCCGATCCTCAAATGTTGCTCATGATTTTCCCGACTGCGGGAATACACCAAGATGTCGTCAATGAATACGATGACGAAAGAATCAAGATATGGTTAGAATACACTGTTCATCAGGTGCATGAATGTAGTTAGGGTGTTGGTCAGCCCAAATGACATCACCAGGATCTCGTAGTGACCATACCGAGTCTTAAAGGCAGTCTTCGGAATGTCTGAATCCCAAATCTTCAGCTAATGATACCCTTACCTCAAATCAATCTTTGAGAACACTCTAACACCCTGTAGCTGGTCAAATAAGTCAACAATGCGCGGCAATGGGTACTTGTTCTACTGTAACTTTGTTCAGCTACTTATAATCGATGCACATCCGCATAGAGCCATCCTTCTTCTTCACAAACAAAACTGGAGCACCCCAAGGCGAGACACCGGCCGGATAAAACCCTTATCAAGTGACTCCTGAAGCTGCTGTTTCAATTCCTTAAACTCCACAGGTATATGGTGGAATAAAAATGGGCTGAGTGCCCGGCACCAAGGAAATACCAAAATCAATATCCCTACCACTCGGCACGCTCGATATGTCTGCTAGAATACATCTGGAAATCTCTCACTACCGAAATTAACTCTAAGGTAGGAGTATCAGCACTGACATCTCTCACAAAGGTTAGGTACGCATCACACCCCTTCTCAACCTTCTGTTGTGACTTAAGAAAGGACAAAACTCTCTAGGAATATAATCCAATGTACCCCTCCACTCCAACCGCGATAAACCTGGCATAGCCAGTGTCACAATCTTAGCGTGACAATTGAGAATAGCATGATAGGGAGACAATCAGTCCATGCCCAAGATCACATCAAAGTTTACCGCATTGAGTAACAATAGATCTACTCTGGTCTCAAAACCATCAATAACAACTAAACAGGACCGATAAACACGATCCACAATAATAGAATCTCCCACAAACGTGGACACATATACATGAGAACTCAAAGAATCAGGAGATCCATATACAGAACAAAATAAGAATACACATATGAGTAAGTGGAGCCCGGATCAAATAAAACTGAAGCATCCCTGTGACAAACCAGAACAATACCTGTAATGACTGCATTTGAGGTGGTAGCCTCTGTCCTATTCGGAAACGCATAGAAACGAGCCTGGCTTCGCCCTCTAGAGCAACCTCTACCTGCCTGACCTACACCACTAGCTGGCGATGCAGGTAGGGTGGCAACTGGAGCGACAACCATGGCCGGCGAACCCTGTGGACCTTATGGAATCTGTGGAGCCTGTGTAGTCTGTGGAGATGCACCCCTCATAAGTCTAGGATAGTCCCTCACCATGTGTCTAGTATCGCCACACTCAAAATAACCTTTTGATAGGCGTGGCTGCTAAAACTGATCCTGGCCTAGTATGCTGGACTAACCGCTGAAAGCAACCCGTGTGGGAGGTGCACTAGAAAGTGGTTGTGCATAGTAGGCAACCTAGGGCCTAGAAATAGTTAGAGCACTGCTAGAAGCTAGAAGTGCTAAATGAACTAGGCGACTTACCATATCCCCTACCATGATGGGTTGTAGGTGCAGCGCAGCCACCACTAAATCCTCCAGTACCTCGAGGCCTCTTGGCCTCCCTATCCTCCCTCTCTCGGCCCCGCATGCCCTCCAATATCCCGGCAATCTCTACCACCTGCTGATACAGAGTGTCTATCTCTAACTCTCGAGCCATGTTGAATCTAATACCATAGTTGAGCCCCTCGATGAATCTGCGAACTTGCTCTCTGACTATAGAAACCAAGGTAGGTGCATGTCGGGACAACTCACTGAATCTGATAGCATACTTTGACACTGACATAGCCCCCTAAAGTAGATACTCAAACTCTGTGCGCCATGCATCTCGAAGGTTCTAGGGAACAAACTCTCTCAAAAACATCTCTGAAAACTGAGCCCAAGTGAGTGGGGTTGCATTAGCTGCTCTACCATCCACGTAATCCTGTCACCACTAGTACGCTGCTCCTGACAATTGAAACGTAGTAAAAGCAACTCCGCTCACATCCACAATACCCATGGTGCGGAGAATACAGTGACACTTCTCTAAAAAACCCTGCTCATCCTCGGTAGTTATGCCGCTGAAGGTAGAAGGTTTATACTTCTTAAACCTCTCAAGTCTCCTCTACTCCTCCTCATATGTCGCTGGCCTAAACTCAAGCTGAACTAGGACAGCAGGTTGTGCTGGCATAACCCCCAGGACCTGATCAACATGGACTTGCTGCTCTGGAATGTAAGGTGTGGGAGTCTGAGCTCCTCCCCCAGCCTGAGATGTAAATGGTGCAAGGGGAATCAGTCCCGTCTGAGCTAGAGTGCCGAACATGCTAAAAAATTTTGCTAGGGCCTCCTGAAGTCCAGGAACAACAACAGGCATCTCGAGTGTCTGTCCCCCTACCAGAGCTACTAGTGGCTCCTCAATCGCTGTCCGAGTAGGAGCTCGGGCTGCACCACGTACCCCTCCTCGGACTCTACCCCGGCCTTGGCCCGGCCTCTCGTGGCTCTAGTAGGGGGTGCGGCTGTCTGATCATCAAATCCAGCAGTGCGTGTCCTCACCATCAGTGAATAGAAAGAGAAAACTCAAATTTCGAAATCAACAAATTAACGTGATAATGAATCAAAGAAGTGGAATTTTCCTAACAGTTTTGTAGCCTCTCGAAGATAAGTACATACATCTCGGCACCGATCCGCAAGACTCTACTAAACTTGCTTATAACTCGTAACATTTATGAACCTAGAGCTCTGATACCAACTTGTCCTGACCCCAATTTCTCACTTTAGGATGTCGTGGTGGTACCTAGTCTCAAAGACTAGATAAACCTAACATTCATTGATAGCTTAACAGAATTAACAACTAAGATAATAAGATAATTCGATAAAACTCATAATAACTCCAAAATAGAACATCTGTAACAAAATTTCCAAAACTGGTAGATTGTGTCATAAGCTCTACAGAGATAGTCTAAAAACCTGTAATACAATACTGTCTGAGTAGAAGATAAACAACAGTAAAAATAATGACTGAAGGTAACTCTGAGGCATGCGAGCGCCAAGCAGGTATACTTTGGAGTCTGCGGAATGTATAGCCAATCACTGATGCCTAACCTGAGATGAAGTACCTAGATCTGCACAAAAATATGTAGAAGTATAGTATAAGTACACCACAACGGTACCCAGTAAGTATCAACCCTAACCTCGGTAGAGTTGTGACGAGGCCAGGCCAAGACACCTGCTAGGATAAGAGAAACTGAACAAGATATAGTATAGGCAAATAATGGAAGACGAGGAAATAAATGACTATAAAGCAGTTCAGTAACGTAAGCTAACAACGAAATTTAAATCAATAAAGGCATCAAGAAGTGAACACATGATAGGAACACCAAGAAAACAATACGAACAAATACAAGGCAAATAAAGAGATAATAAAACTGTTCAACCAACAAGCCTCTTTAACATGGAATATACAATAGAATCACAACTGAGGTACTGCCTCATATCTGCATTTTACAATTCAAAATCACAACCTTTCCTTATACCGCCACGTGAGCCTTACATTAAGATATTTTTGAAAATATTTTTTCCCGTAATAGCTACACGCACTTTAGCCCCCTTATGTCGCCGCGTGGCTTCAAGTAATTCCCTTACTAGAAACACGCACATAAATTCCCACCTTATGCCGCCGCATGCACATTAACCCTTATTCTTATACTGTTGCATGCGCATCAATATCATAACACAATAATAACACACACCACAAGGGCCCATATGCCCGAACTTACCAAAATCAACAATACCGAAGTTCCCACAACATATAGCCCACGGCTCAACCACAATACGAACAAGAATTTCAATAATATCAAAATGGGTGAGAATTTCTCAATAAGGAAAGATATCTCAATAATCTACAACTTCAAACAAGAATAACTCGACAATAAATGAGGTAATATAACAATAAGAGAGATAACAAAGGCAATTGAGGCATATAAGAGCATGTTTGACAATAAAGGATAGAGCAGGTGATAACAACATCAAGTAAAGCATGTAAGAGTAATTTAACAACAGAAGATCTAATATGATATTTCAATTCCTAACTAAATGCATGAAAGAGTCTAAGAGTTTATACTGGTCAAAATATTACATATAAGCTTGTGTACACACTCCTTACCTCATGTACACGTCTTTCACATAATCCAGATAACACATATCACCCAAGTCCTAAGGAGTAGTCCCCCCCCCCACACACACACACACACAAAGTTAGGCAAGATACTTACCTCAAACAAGTTAAATCAACCCACTAACAAGCCTTTCCCGCGAAAATCCAACTCCAGACGGCTCAAATCTAGCCAAAATAACTTAATACCATAAACATCAACCATAGGAAATGATTCCGGATAATAAAGTTGCAATTACTAAAGAAACTCAAAAAGTCAACCCGGGATCGTACCTGAAACCCGACCAAACTTATAAAATTCGAACACTCATTCTAATACGAGTCCAACCATACTAAAATTATTCAATTCCTACCTCATATCGACCTTCAAATCCTTAGTTTATAGTTTAGGAAAGTTTTCACCAAATCCACAATTTTTTCAACTCAAATCACTAATTAAATGATAAAAACAATAATGGAATCATGATTAATGAACAAAACCGAGTCAAAAATACTTTCCCGGATCCAATCATTGAAAATACCTTCAAAATTGCCCAAAACCGAGCTGTCTAACTCAAAATATGAAAAATGGAATAAACCCTCGATTCACCCATATTTCTGTCCAAGCATTCCACACCTGCGGAAAACTCGTCTCTTCTGCGACTCCGCATCTGCGAAAAATGCATAGCAGATGCGGCTTCAACTAAGGCTGGGGGAATTCGCTCCTGCGGACAAAACGGGCACATGTGCTTCCACTTCTGCGGACCAAAGGACACTTATGTGCGTCCGCTTCTGCGGTACCTGACCGCACCTGCGGTCCTGAGACAACATATCAATATCCGCTTCTACGGAAGATATCCGCATCTGCGATACGTACCTGCGCAAGGACCTCCGCACTTGCAAACCCAGCTCACCCAGCCCCATTTCACACTTGCGACCGTGCCCCTCGCAGGTGCGGTTGCACCAAATCTCAGTTGATCTTCGGCAATCATCCTAAGTCCAAAATGAACCCGATTTCAATCTGAATCACACCCAGGGCCCCTGGGACGCCGTCCAAACATACTATCAAGTCCCAAAACACAACACGAACCTACTCAAGGCCTTAAACTTTCTACTCGAGGCCTTAAATCACATCAAACAATATCAAATCTACAAATTGCATCCAATTCAAGCCTATTGAATCAATGAACATTCGACTTCTAAAACTAATGTCGAATCATATCAAACCAACTCTGAATGAGCTCAAATTTTGCACCCAAGTCCCAAATGATACAATGGACCTATACCAACTCCCAGAATTATAATTCCAGACCAATATCAATAAAGTCAACCCTCGATCAAACCTGTCAATTTTCTAAACCTTCAACTCTTTCAACTTTCGCCAAAAAGCCTCAAACCAACCTACGGACCTCTAAATCAATATCCAGACATACGCCTAAGTCCAAATCACCATACAAAGCTATTGGAACCATAAAAACTCCATTCCGGAGTCATCTACACAAAAGTCAATTCTAGTCAACTCTTTCAACTTAAGCTTCTAACTTTGGGACTAAGTGTCCCAATTCACTCCGAAACTCACCCGAAACCAAACCAACCATCCCGGCAAGTTTACATAACCACAATTGAACATAGAGGAGGTAATAAATAGGGGAACAGAACTACAATACTCAAAACAACCGGTCGGATCGTTACATCGTGGTTCGATAGTCCCATATCATATTTAAGAATATCTAGCATTTTAAACTTTTTCGATCATTGTAATGGTGTTGTACTTGGATTCCATGGCTGTGGTGAATACTTGTTAATATCCACAAGTGATACTCTAGGTATCTGTTGTATCCGCTCGTTTTGTTCCTCGAGCTATTTCTGCAAAGTTATAACTAAATTCTATAAATTAGAACTATTTGGTGTACCTGACCCTCTGGCTCCAGATTTATTTGGTATTTCTCCACTTCAAGAGTTTTCAAGCCCTGATTGAGGATATTTCACAGTTGTACTAACTGGTGGTGGAGCTTAAACAACACTCAGTAACCCCTTGCAAAAGCACGCAGAGCTTCACCGATCTACTATGCAATAAATTGCTTCAAGTCATCTTGAACATTTGACTTCCTCATGTTGTTGTCAAGCATTACGATTAGCGGATCTGACCAGTGAATTTTCTCGTGAACGCAGTGGAGAATGTATGGGTGTGTTGTGTGGAGGAGTCCCTCCTTGTTGTCCATCCTCAACCTAAACAATTTGATCAGTGCCAGATATAATTTGTTGCTAAAGACAAAATATGTAAATGGAAAGTGAAAAGATTACTAGATTTTCCGGTAACGGAACCAATTTGTTTAACCACAATATTAGTTTTTATGGTCAAAACAAATAAAAGTATAATTCAGGTTTCTAATAACCAATTTTACTTTACTTTTCCTAATATAGATGAATAGCAAATGATGAAAATAAAATATTGAGAGAATAAAGAAAAAGAAATCTTACTGATAATCGCAGCTTCCTTTCAAAAGGAGAGAATAAGATTTTCAAATAGCAAAAAATAAAATATAAACAATTGATAGTATAATTTCGTGAATTTTTTGATGAGAGTACAGGATATGGTAAGGGGATTTATATAAGGGTACAATATGTAACTGCTACTAATATTTATTACATTGATTACTCGTTACATGAGTGATTTGTAATGGTTATGATAATAACAATCAATCGCACACAATCATGGATTATGCCGATTTCTTTCCATATTCACGGCTATTAATGAACCTTCCTTCTTTATGGTTTTTAATTATCCATCCCGCAACTATTTTCTCTTTTGCAGTAGTCAGGTACGGTATCTTTGTAGATGATCTCATGGATGTTTTGCCCATGCCTTCTCTAATCTTCACTCTTCTTTATCATTTTGACTCTTACGCTACATGTTAGCATATTAATAACTCACGTGGCGAGTCTATTTCTCCACCAATATAGTTTGGTAATTGGTATGGAAAAATATTTTGTAACCTATTCACAAAATGAACAACAAAGCTGGTTTGTTTATCTTTAATAGAATTGAATTTCTTTCCAGACCCTCCTTTTTAAAGAATCGTTAGGGAAACATTCTTTAAGTTTGTTTTTCCTCCCTTTACTTCTGTATTAAATTTTTCCGAATAAGCCCTTTCCGCTTATGCAATTAGTTCATTCCTTTTATTTGCTTGTAATTTTATTTTATTTTCCGCTAGTTTTACTTCCTTTTTGGCGTAAAAACGTGCATTTATCATTTACCTTTTTCTTTTCTTATTTATGTTGCTATGGTACTAAGTCTAACGCATTAGTTTACTGTGCGTCGCTTTGTTAAATGATTACAAGTTCCATAACCGGGTGGAAGTAAAAATTTCGGGATTTGGTTGAAATTCAAATAGAAAATAAGTTGCAATCTTCATTTTTATTTAAAAATATCTAATTGGTATACCTTAACCGAAAGTTAATCTTCAAAGTTGTGTAATTAGAAAGCTGTTTCCAGAAAATATGGAAAATTTTCGGAAAAGAGGCAAACGCATTAAACTGTTAGAACAAGGAGTATAATTGACCAAATAAAGATTTCGAACAATATCATAAATTGATGGTGGAAATTGTTGATATCAAAGAAAAAATATATTCCGATGGTATGTAAACACTAAACACGCTAAAGACTTGGGAGGCTGGCCCGTTGACCGTGAAAGACACTGCAGAAAGTGACCTAAATTTTTATTATGAAGTCTGAGTTTATAATGGATTAATATACTTACGTCCACGTATAAAACATTTTTACTACTATTGCATTTAAACTTGTTGTAGCAGGTTTCTAATTCTATTTCTAGGTTAGTAATCCCACTTATTTTGGATGATTACTTGGAGACGCCATTTAGGTAACCTGCTAATATAACTCTTTTATATATACTGTCATTATTTGAGATTTAAACTCATTCACAATTGCTTCAGAGTGGGTTTCTATGTACAAGAGCATGTAGTCTATGGAGGTATCTACAAAGTCATGCAATTCCAAGAAAAAACAACCCAAGAACAAGTCAAAGTCATGCAAACCTACTCTCCAACTTCGATGAAATTCATTGGCCAAATACAATGACTTTTTAGTTCCCAATACATTGCTTTCAACGACATTATGTTTCAAGAGGACAATGCACATAAATATACCTTGGTTTCATTACAGAAAACCTAAAATAAAAAACCCTGAAAACTTCTTGATATATAAACTTCAATATCTTGTTACCAGAAAAAAGTAAGGAAATCAATTATCTTTTACCATTTCCAGCAACATGATTTCAAGTGTTCTTTCTGATATTAACATGCCATCAGCCAGAACGATCATTTCTTCCACAGCTTCCATAGCTGCTACAGCCATGGTGGTTCGGTCCGTAGCCCGAGACCTAATCCCTTATGAACTCCAACATTATGTTTACTTGAGCATCCGTGGCTTCTTCAAATCATTTTCTTCTGAAATTGTTTTGATTATTGAAGAATTTGATGGACTAGCCAGCAACCAAATCTATAAGGCTGCCGAAGTCTATTTAGGCACCAAGGTTTCCATTTCTGCTGGTAGCTTCAGAGTGAGCATGCCAGAGAAAGAGACTAAGATATCCACCTTGGTAGCCAAAGACCAAGTGGTGTTGGATAAGTTTAATGGTATTCAGTTCAAATGGAGGCAAGTTACTAGGCAGGTTGAATCCAAGAGGACCAATTACCCTGGTCAATCTTCTACTCAGTCCGAACTTCGGTACTTTGAGCTATGTTTTCACAAGAAATACAAGAATATGGTATTTGAATCCTATTTCCCTTTCGTCCTCAACGAGTCAAACAAGGTTAAAGAAGAGAGGAAGACCCTCCAAATTTATACTATGAATAATGAACACATGAGGAGATACTCATACAATTCAGGAGATTATACATGGAACTCCATCAAGCTAGATCATCCTGCAACTTTTGACACATTGGCCATGGACAGAGAGCTCAAGGAAATGATCGTGTGCGATTTGGACATGTTTGTTAAAAGAAGGGATTTCTACAAGAAAGTTGGCAAGGCATGGAAACGTGGGTACTTGTTATATGGTCCTCCGGGGACTGGGAAATCAAGTTTGATAGCAGCCATGGCTAATTACCTTAACTTTGATATATATGATCTGGAGCTAACTGATATACGTGCAAACTCAGACCTTAGGAGAGTCCTACTTTCCACAGGGAACAGATCAATTCTAGTCGTGGAAGACATTGACTGCAGCCTCGATATTGAAGATCGGAAAGCAGAAGAACAGACTTTGAAGGCACTCAAACCTCATATAACGCAAGCTCAAACTATAAATATAGTTAGGAAGCCAAAACCTCAGGAGGTAAGTCTCACTTTTCTTGCCTCCTATACCGTCCCATGTTTAGATAAAAAATTAATGACATTTTTCAAAAAGCACATATTGTTAGTACACCAAAGTTAAATTCTTAATGATTTTGTTTCTTTATTGAATATTGGTAGGTTACGTTATCGGGGTTGCTAAACTTCATAGATGGGTTGTGGTCAAGCTGTGGAGACGAGAGGATAATAGTGTTTACGACGAATCACAAAGACAGATTGGATCCTGCCCTGTTGAGGCCAGGCAGAATGGATGTGCACATCCACATGACCTATTGCACTCCTTGTGCTTTCAAGACATTGGCTTGGAATTATCTTGGAATTGAGGACCATCCTCTTTTCCCTGAAATCCTTGATCTTTTAGATGAGGCAGTGGTGACCCCTGCTGAAGTGGGTGAGCAATTGCTGAGGAACGAAGGGGTCGAGACTGCTATGAGCAGTCTCCTTGATTTCATCCACAAGAAAAAGAAAGTAGCTGATGAAATCAAGGCAAAAGGTCTGGAAAATGAAGAAACCGAGGGAAAATTAGTTGTTGAGATTTCTCGAGTAAATTATGATTAAGAATTTTATAGTTAACGGACATTCTTTCAGTTTAACTTTGATAGTTGAAGTGCATTTTGTTGAGAAACGCATCATCTACTATAGTGAAAAAGAATGTTCTTCAAAAATAGAGAGCTGATGTTTGGTATATCAATGTACGCTTAACTTGATTAATAAACCATTAGAGCACCTTTAATTGACAAGTAATAACTAAACAAACAGATGGTCTTTTCAGGAACTTTAATCTAATCCACTAACAACTGTCACACCTATACAGCAGGAGGATATAAAAGGACTAACAGGGTTAAACATCTCTAATGACCAAACTAAGACATCAAGAATTCACCCAGAGACATAGTTGCAAAGCAACCCGCCACAATATTTGAAAGTTGATTAGGCTGAAATTTCATTTCCATTAACAATTTCCACAGTTAACCAAGTTATGTTAATGAGAACTAAATGGATTTTTCGCACTTCGCAGATGGATTAAGGCATCACAAATATAATAGCTAGTGCTAGAAAATATATGATGTCAAGTACCAGAAGCTACACGCAATTCTCGTTCAAGCTTGTATGTTCTTAACAGCGATGGCTATGAATAATCACGTTGGAAAAATATAGTTGGGAAGACATGACAAGCAAAACGAACTAAATCCACACAACAGCTCCTACATTTTGTTCAGCTCAAGCGAAAGGGGATCATCGATAAAGTGATAGCCTCATTTCAATAACCAAAAAGCTAAAAGACAAAAGGAAGTAATGGCATTCTAGATCACCTTAGAAACTGTGACTCTGGAACTAAAGCATTCCGAATCCTACTTCAATAGAGGTGTACAGTACGTATAGATTCTCAATATGAGAATAGTTCCTCGACACCAAAGTTGCTCTACCTGCAAAACTGTTCAAGCAATGTCAATATGGATTCTCCATTGAGATGGTTCAGATAAACGGAAGACAAAAGAGGCAAATACTTATAAGACAAGGAAGAAACTACAAGTAATTTAAATAAAGAGAAAGGGTAGATACTAGAACCCC
>MCJB01002425.1:79529-90821 GCA_002018475.1 Nicotiana obtusifolia | reverse complement strand
AGAGAGAGAGAGAGAGAGAGAGAGAGAGAGAGAGAGAGAGTAAAAGGTAAGATGGGGAAGAAAAAGAAAATGCAGGAAGAAATTACCGATCGGAGAGTAAAGCGTGAGAAGAACGTAATTTTGAAGAGTTTTGGTAGAGTGAGCGAAAGAGATTTTACAGATGAAACTAACTAGGGTTACGATGGCGGGAAAGGGACTTGGAAGAGATACGAAACGAACAGATATATCCTAAGGCCACGTAGGAATAGCAATAGGGCGGGAAGGGGCTATTCTTAGCTTGTTTTAGTTTTATATATATACTAGTATCGATTAATTTGCTTTGCACGTTAATAATAGCATGTGATAGTCTAAACATTTATTTATATTTATTTATATTGAGGAACAACAAAATTTAACTAATGAGAAAAATTTTATGTATAATAATACAACAATCATGCACCTGCTTTGGTTTCTACAATTAGAGAGCGAGTCTGCAGATCTTGAGGGGCTCAATCACGGTACCTGATTCAACATGGCTGGAGACGAATGTTCCGTTCCAGCAAGTGGTAGAGGTTGCTCGCAGATTAGAGGGCATGCGGGATAAGGAGGGAAAGGTCAAGGAGTCTAAGAAACCTCGTAGACCGGGAGGGTCTACTGGTCCCTATTTTAGAGGCAGGGTACAACATGGTAGAGGTTTTGTGGGTTAGCCAGTTCAGTTTGCACTTTAGGCTTCGCGCGGTGTTTCAGATGCCAATGGACCCCAAAGTACCCGCACCGGACAGCTTCCACAGCCACGCCAGAGGAGGGGTTGCTTTGAGTGTGGAGATACCAGCCACATGATGAGAGATTGTCCCAGACTCCGAATAGATGTGTCACAGCGGGTATTCAGGCCATGAGTTCCGCTCCAGTTGTTGCTATCCCTACACTACCAGCTAGGGGTGTAGGTCAGGCGGGTGGAGGGCGCCCAAGAGGGGAGGCCCGGCCCGTTGATATACTTTCCACGGTAGGGCTGAGATCGCTGCACCAGATGGTGTTGTTATAGGTATGGTTTCGATTGTTATAGAGGAGCATTATTTTTATTTTGATTTGGTTCTACTTATCGGGGTGAGTCCTCTTATCTTGCTTCACTTATGAGTGGTTTTCGTGATTTTGTACTCTACTTATGTTTTTGCCCCTATTGGGAGATTCTATAGTGGTAGCCCGTGTCTATCGTTTTGTTTTATTCATTATTGAGAGCTATGAGACTAGAAATGTCTTTCTGTTACCAATTACAGTAGGTTTTGATGTGATTTCTTAGTGGTTGGTTACGATTTGTGATTTAGATGCTCTACCAGTGTGGGAGTTTAGTATGTGTTGTGATTTTGTTAGCGGAGTTGAATTAGTGGAAGGTTTCGATTGGTATGATGTGTATACTACTTGTGATTCAAAGCTGAGGATGGGGTCCTCGCGTTTTTATGTGGTTTGATATGTTTGAACCGGGCTGTGTGCCGTGGTGAAGTTATATTAGGATGAGATCCTTGTGATTAGTTCATATGTTTTGATTCTCCCTTATGGAATTGACTTGTAAATATGGTACTGATAAGGAATTGTGCCTGTCAGGCTTTTTTGATAGTTCTCTCGTGTGTTACTCTTTGCATATTCATTCATTTCCCGTTGTGCTTATTAGGTTTTAGCCTACGAGGTGGGTGCCCAAGTGGTATTAAAGGTGACTTGTTGATTCGAGTGAATGGTTACGAGGTCCTCATGTTTCTTACATCGTTGTCAGCGTTGTGGAGGTTTGGGAGAGGTTTTAGCTGAGCTGAGATTATTTGTTGGTGCTACATTTAATTATGGGCAGCTATGGCGGTAAGAGATATTGTTATGGGCATATGTGTGTTGTGTTACGTCGTGTGATTGTACTTTGTGGGTGTAAGGATGAGTTATAACAGCTGGTTGAGGCTGATACCATGTGTTAATATGGAAATCGGGTCTTGGGAAATGATCGGATGGTGAAAAATTTGGTTCTAAGTCTTATTAGTGTTGGTGGCAAGAAAAATCTTTAGTTGAGATGGTGTTGTCGGGCTTATGTGGATTTGGGGTGACATGGGGTTACCCGCGGGTGTATGTATGGTAAGTTCAGTCAGTGATTGATGACTTCAGAACGATTCTTGGCACGTTCGAGGACGAACGTTTGTTCAAGAGGGGAGGATATAACGACCCGGCCGGTCGTTTTGAGAATTAGCGTCCTGTTTAGTGGCTTAAGGTCTCGAGCAGCTTTGTGTTATGTTATATGACTTGCGTGTAAGGCCAGGTTTGGTTTTTGGATGATTCGGGATCAATTTGGAAGAAGGATTCTTGTTTTAGAAGTTTAAGCGGTAAGAGTTGACCGGAATTTTGACTTTTGTGTAGACGACTCCGGGATGGTGTTTTGATGATTCCAATAGCTTCGTGTGGTGATTTTGGACTTAGGCGTGTGTCCGGCTTTAGCTTTGGAGGTCCATAGGTTGATTTGATACATTTTGGCGAAAATTGAAAAGTCGAAGATTTGGAAAGTTGAGAAGTTTGACCGGGAGTTGACTTTGTTGATATCAGGTTTGGATTTTGATTCCGGGAGTTGGTATAGCTCCATTGTGTCATTTGGAACTTGCATGCAAAAATTGGCGTCATTCCAGGTTGATTTGATATGTTTCGGCGCGAATTGTAGAATTTGAAAGTGCATAAGTTCATTAAGTTCGATTTGTGGTGCGATTCGTAGTTTTGATGTTGTTTGATGTAATTTGAGACCTCGAGCAGGTCCGCGTTATGTGATGGAACTTTTTGGTATGTTTCAACGGAGTTATGGGGGCCTCGGGTGTTCTCCGTATGGGCTACGGGCCATTTTCTCCTATTTTGGAATGCTAATTGCTGGTGTCTGATGTTTTTCTCTATGATCGCGAAGGTACAACCTTGATCATGAAGGCTATTTGGTGACTGGTCCTTTTCCTTCTTCGCGTTCGCATGGTTTTGTCCGCGATTACGTGCATGTGAGTGTTACTTCTTCACATTCGCATTTGGTCTTTCACGTTCGCGTAGTGTTGACCATGTTGGGGAGGCAAAGGCTTTTATTCTTCGAGTTCGCGTAGAATGGCCTGCGATCGCGATGATTGAGTCAGTGATGAACCGCGTTCGCATCCCTTGTTCTGCGTACGCGTAGTGCTTTTCGTGGGGCAGTATTATTTCTTCTTCGCGTTCGCTTCTCCCTTTTCGCGTTCGCGTAGCACATTCTTGGCAGCTAATGATTTTCTTTTTCACGATCGCATATGAATTTCCGCTATCGCGATGCATGCTACCTGGGCAGAAATATAAAGTACTCTATTTCAAGGGTTTGGCCATTTTTATCATATCTTGAGTTGTAAACCTCGGATTTGAGCGATTTCTAAGGGGTTCTTCATGTGTTGGATTGCGGTAACTGTTCTCTACCCGGATTTGATTTTATTTCATGATTCCATCTTTATCTTTATCATTAAATTAGTGGTTGAGTTGGGAAAAATGAAAATTTTGTTAAAACTTTCAAAATTTAAAATGATGATTTGAAGGACGAATTGATGTCGAGATTGAATAAATTTGGTATGGTTGGACTTGTATCGAAATGTGTGTTCGAATTTTATGAATTTTATCAGGATCCGAGGTGCGCGCCCCAGGTTGACTTTTTAATTTTTATTAAAGATTGAAGCTTTATAATCCGGATTTGTTTCCTATGGTTTTTATTCATGAGATGAAGTTATTTTGGCTAGATTAGAGCCTTCCAGATGTTGTTTCACACGAGAAGCTTCTTTGAAGTAAGTATCTTGCCTAACTTTGTGGGGAGGGGGGGGGGAGAGGGGGGGAACTGCCCCTTAGGATTTGAGTCATTTGTGCTAGTTGTAACATGTGAAGGCCGTGTACGCGAGGTGACGAGCACGTACGCGGGCTTATTTGTGGAAATTTGATCATTTAGGGCCCTTAGGTTCTTATGTTCATTAAAAATGAAGTTGTCTTATCATGTTAAATCCTCCGTTTACTAAATTCACCCACACGAGTCTTATTTGGATTTGATTGACTCATGTTCCAGCCTCGTTGCCAGTAAACTCTTATGTGCTTAATTGAAGTTGTCGCCTCTTTTATTGTCATGCTGCCTTTTCCGTAATTGCTTGACCTTAATTGAAGTTATTGATGTCTTTTCCGTAATTTTTTAACCTTAATTGAATTTATTGATGTCTTTTCCATAATTGCTTAACCTTAAATGAAGTTATTGTTGTCCTTCCCGCAATTGCTTAACCTTAATTGAGGCTTTTGTTACCCCTTTCATTGTTGACTTATCCTTATTTGGAATCTTTAATTCATGCTATCTCTCTTATCATCGAGTTGTACTTATGTGGAATCATTATTATACATTATCTCTCCCCTTGCTGAGCTATTCTTGCTAAAATCATTATTACCTGTTGTGTCTTTTATTGTGAGTTTATTCTTCCGTTTCTTTGTGTTCTGTAGTTCTTGTGTTGATTTATTTGTGGTACTCTCATGTTATTGTTGCTGTTATTATTGTACTCAGTGATGTTGAGTCGAGGGCTATGCCGGGCTGTGGTATTGGAATTGTTTTGAGGAAAAGTTGTGGCATACAGGCACATATGGTGAAAGACATTATATTGTTTTGTTATGTTATTGGAACACGTGGTATTGTTGAGAGGATTGTCGGTGTGTTCACACGTGAGTTGTCCATGCTATTGTTATTATTGATATTTTCACATGCGGTGTGACAAAGGGAGATATATATGTGGGTTGCGCATGTGGCGACACAATGTGAAAATATTATTATACGCGTGCAGCGAGACAAGGCGAGCATTCACTTTATTGTTGCGCACGTGGCGAGACAAGGTGGGCTATGTCGGGAAATGATTTGTGATGACTTGTGATGACCTGAGGGCATTGTTGTTGACGTTATTTGTGTAGTTGTGTGCCTACCTTGTGTGAGTTATACATTATTGTGGTGATTGTTCCCTATGTGTCAATAATTGTATCTACTCTTACTTGTTGACTTGAGTTGTGATAGAACACTTGCACAAGCATACATGTAATTGATCACCCATATCAGTTTAAGGAGACGAATCCTGATGTTACGAACCATTTACATGTACTCTCGTTTACTTGCCTTCTGTGTGAGAGTTATTCTATTGTCACGTGAGTTGGCCGTGCGGTCAAAGGTCATATGTGAGTTGTCCGTACGGGTATGAGATATTATCACTCCCTTGGCATGTGAGTCGTCCATGCGATTATGAATTGTAATGTGGGCACAAGATGCCAAGTGTTATGGTTCATGAATTGAGACCCGTGAAATGTGACTATGAGGTTAAGTACCTCGGGAAAGTCCTTGAACAAATCTTGTGGGAAAGATGTTGCTCTTATTGACTTGTTACTTGTTTAAATTACTTGGTCTCACTGGACTTAAACTGTGTTCAGCTTACTCCATGACATTTCTGCTTGTTTGTTCCCTGTTGCTAATTGTTGTTTCTAGCGTTCTATTGTGAGTATTGTTTTTGTTATCTTTACCATGCCTAGTTTTGTATTAACATTGTTTCCCTATTAGCGCACATTCATATTTGTACAAGTTGTTTAATCTAGTAGGTGTCTTGATTGTCCCTCGTTACTACTCCACCAAGGTTAGTCTTGATACTTATTGGGTACCACTGTGGTGTACTCATGCTACGCTTTCTGCACATTTTTGTGCAGATCCAGGTACTTCGGAGTTGGTTGATCCCTAGTTAGTTGTTCGGGTTCTGCTATGGAGACTCAAGGTATACCTGCCGTCGCGTTCGCAAGCCTCGAAGTCACCTTCTAATATTGTACTTGTACTATCTATTTCTATTCCAGAAGATTTGTACTTAGAAGATTTTTCTAATAAACTCAGTAGAGCTTATGACTTGTACTACCGATTTTGGGTATTGTACCGCACTCGGGATTATTTGTTTACCATAAAAATTTCAATTTCATGCTTAATTCTGATTAAATTCTGTCATTTAATTCAGTAAGTTTTAGGCTTACCTAGTCTTAGTGACTAGGTGCTATCACGACATCCTACGTAGGAAAAAATGAGGTCGTGACACGACTCTTTATAATATAGTCTTGAAAGCTTGTTTTTGTTTAAGATTTAGCTTTGATTGTGCTTCCTCAGACACTTGTATAGCATTTTGATTCTTAATAATATACTAACATTTTTACTTAGTATTCTAATTTTTTTAATCTCTAACGCACTTTTTATGAAATAAATTTATGTATCCTAGTTTTTTTTAACTTGAATAAGAATTTTACTTAAATGATAAATATAAAAATAATTGAATTAGATTCTCTTGCTAAATAATTAATTAAAAGATTTAATTATTTGGTTTTAACATAAAAAATAATTTATTCTATGTTGATTCAGATCTTAATATTAGTTCATCTCTTGTTTTGAATATTTAATCTTAATTAGAATTTTATCTGCCATAAATTTTATTTTCAAAGAATAAAAATTGATATGACATTTCACTTTTAGATCTTTATGTTTATAGAATCGTGGTATTGACACTTACCAACCGTTTTTTTCTCTTTCTCACACATTTATATTCTTAAATATTTTCTTAATTGTTGTTTAATAATTGGGTAATTTTTCAGTATTACACGAAAAATTGATTAAAAATGTTATTTGAGTAGGAAAACAGTTCAAATATAATACAAAAATTTATTATCGTGGGGTATTTTTTTTCTCAATTTCAACTCTTTATGCAGTCCATTTAATATTACTTTTATTTTTTCTTGGTATTGATATTACGGAGTGGTAATGTATTGCCAATACGGAGGATTCGTATAATTGATTTTATTACACCTTCCTATATTTTTTTATAAGAATTTAATAGACAAAATTTTATTATTTTTAAAATTTTAAATATTAAAAATTATCATAGAAGGTGTTGTAGTCCAAAAAATAGGTTATTGTAGTCATGTCCTTTCCTGTAACGACCCGCCATCGTTTTGAGTGTTATAGACCCGTTCTCTCCTTTACTGCTTATTCTATGCTCAATTGTTATTTTGTGACCTGCCGGAGTTGTTGGTTTAGCTCCGGGGATGTTTCAGAATGAATTGGGACACTTAGTCCCAGGTTAGAAGCCTAAGTTGAAAGAGTTGACCGGATGTTGACTTATGTGTAAACGACTCAGTAATGGAGTTTCGATGGTTCGATAGCTCCGTATAGAGGTTTTGAACTTAGGAGTGTGTCCAGATATTAATTTGGATATCCATAGGTGATCTTGGCTTGAAATAGCGAAATTTGAAAAATTAGAAGTTTGGAGAGTTGTGAAGTTTGACCGAGAGTTGACTTTGTGGTTACTAGACTCGGATTTTGGTTTCGGAAGTTGGAATAGGTCTGTTGTGTCATTTATGACTTGTGTGCGAAATTTGAGGTCAATCGACGTTGATTTGATAGGTTTCGGCATCGTATATAGAAGTTAGAAGTTCATAAGTTCATTAGGCTTGAATCGTTGAGTGATTCATGGTTTTAATGTTGTTTGATGTGATTTGACGCTTCGAGTGAGTTTGTATGATGTTTTAGGACTGGTTGGTATGTTTGGTTGAGGTCCCGGAGGCCTCGGGTGTGATTCGGATCATGTTCCGCATATTTTGAACCTTGGAAGATTTCTGATTTTGCTGGTGTTGGTGTTCTTGTATGCGATTGCGAGGGGAGGATCGAGGTCGCAAAGTGTTATTGTGGCAGTTGGGATTTTTGTTCTATGTGTTCGCGAGCTTGGGTCTGCAATCGTGTACATTGGTGAGGCAGTGAATCGCGAACGCGTGGGTCTAGACGCGTTCGCGAAGAGGAAAAGAGGAGACTGGGTTCACGCGAATTTGTTATTCGCAATTCCATAGGTCTGGGATTTTGTGAGTTGCGTTCGCGTGGGCTTATACACGTTCACGTAGAGAAAAATTTTGGCAGCTTAGGATTCGTGCTTCGCGATCGCGAAGCATTTCCCACGATCGCGAAGAAGGACATCTAGGCAAACTCTTAAATATCAAAAACGAGAGTTTGAGTTATATTTCACAATTTGATTTTGGGAGCTCGGATTGAGGTGATTCTTGGAGAGATTTTCAAAGGAGTGATTGGGGTAAGTGATTCTAATTTGGTTTTGGTTAAATTACATGAATATATCATTGATTTCATCATTTAATTAGTGTTTTGGGTTGAAAATTAGGGAAAAATTGTAGAAATTTCATAGGTTTTAATTTGGGGATTTGAAGGTCGAGTTGTGATCAGACTTGAGTAATTTTGATATGGTTGGACTCGTGGTTCAATGGGTGTTTGAATTTTGTTAATTTTGTTGGATTTCGATACGTTGGCCCGTGGTTGACTTTTTGATTTTCGATTAAGAACATAGCTTTTTCATATTGAATTGATTCCTATAGCTTGTGTTGATCGTATCGAGTTGTTTGTGGCTAGATTCGAGGCGTTCGAAGACTGATCCGCGAGACAAGGGCTTATTGGAGTAGAGTTTTGCATGGTTTGATGTAAGTAACACTTCTAAACTTGATTTTGAGGGTATAAATCCCTGAATTTCGTGTTATGTGATCGGTGTTGAGGTGAGGCACATGCTAGGTGACGGGCGTATGGGCGTACACCGTAGTAATTATGACTTAGTCGATTTCGTGGGACTGTGTAGTCACCTTATCTGAATATTATTACTGTACTCTGTGTGTTAGAGCACTTAAGCTATGATTTATGTTAAAAATCATGTTTAGGCTATGTGTTGGTACTATTGGGACCCACAACGATCGTTCTTCTGCTATTGAGTTATTTTCTTAATTTGCAGTTATGTACTCAGTCGTATTCATCATTGCATATCATATCTCAGTTCTTGTTATCATTTATTATCACATTATATATCATTAATTTGGGCTTCTTAGCGTGAGTGTTGTGAGCCCACGAGACTGGAGAGAATGATAACTGAGTGAGGCCGAGGGCCTGCTTGTAAGTGATATTGATGGGATCAGCCTGCACGCCACAGCGGGTACTATTGGCTCATGATGGGATCGGACTGCACGCCATAGTAGGTATTAATGATTCATGATGGGATTGGGCTGCGCGCTGCAGCAGGTTTTATTAGTGCTTGGGCAGGATCCGCCCCTCCGGAGTCTGACATACCAGCAGTAAGCGCATGTTCTATTGATTCATGATGGGATCGGGCTGCATGCCACAGTAGGTACCGTACAGTACTAAGGGACTAAGTGTGATGAGCGAGGATTGAGACAGTCAGATTGAGTACTCTGAGAGTGTGAGTACGTGAGGTTTTCATTATGTTGCATCACATGTGGTATGCATATTGGCATGTAGATATAGAGATGTAATATTCCTCATATCAGTCTTCTTGGCATATTTTAACTGTATTGAGCTTAACTGTTAAACCTGGAAGCATGTCGGCATTCCTGTACTGTGTACCAATAGATTATGAGTTTTTCTGAGATATTATATTCATAGTTCCTGTCATTTCCATACTGTTAAATTTTATATTTGAACTATGTTGGTTGAGCTCGTCATTGCTTTCAGCCGAAAGGTTAGGCTTGTTACTTATTGAGTTGGTTGTACTCATACTACACTCTGCACTTCGTGTGCAGATCCAGGTATTTTCAGGCATGGAGGTTGCTGATTTCTGGAGCTTTATCAGTTCAGAGATTATCGAGGTAGCTGCCTTGGCGTCCACAGACCTTGACTCTCCTCCTTTATCATTTAGTTTTGTTTATACTGTTCTACCTTCCTAGACAGTGTTTCAGTTGTTAGACCATGTTATTGTATAAATGCTCATATACTCAGTGACACTCGGATTTTTGAAAAATTCTGTATTGGGTTGCGATGTTTTCATACAGTATTTATGAGATTTTTCTTTCGAACTTATATTGCTATGTTCTTTCCAAATTTAAAAATGCGTGGGTTTATTGTGGATGTCGGCTTGCCTAGTATTGCGATAGGCGCCATCACGACATGTGAGATTTGGGTCGTGACATTTCCCTATGAGTTATTCCATTTGATATTTTAGAGTTATTTTGGTCTATTAATATTGTATTTGTGCTACTATAATAATATAGGCTCTCCTTTTTCTAAATGGATTTGGACAATATAATACATTCTCAAATTAGTCCAAAAAATAGGTTATTGCAGTTATGTCCTTTTCCTATGAGTTCTTCCATTTAATATTTTAGGGCTATTTTGGTTTATTAATATTGTATTTATGCTTCTATATAATATACATTCTCCTTTTTCTAAATGGATTTGGACAATATAATACATTCTCAAATTAAATTAGTAATAGGACATTATAATACGTTTTAAAAAAATAGGAATTTGTAAGAAGTATATCCTAAAAGTAATAGGATTACATGACTAAAAATATGTCTCTCCCCCGAAACTAATTATATTAAAAGGAAATATAACGTATTCCTAACAGCTTGTTCGGATGGTTGTTGCCCATGGTATCGTATTGTATTAAATTGGTTGTATTGTATTGTTAAATCCATTGTTGTAGAACAATGAAAAGTCCTATTTTTTGAAACAACCGATTTAATGTGGTGCGGTTGTTTCCTTTTTTTTTTTCTTTCAATTATGCCTAACTTATTACATTATAACTCTATTTTACCCTTTACTTTTTTCTTATTTTAATCCAAATCTCCTAACCTGTAACCTGCGTCTTCATTCCTTTTTTCCTTCTGCTGCTTCCAACTCCAACGTCACGTATAAGATTTCCCTTCTTTTTATTTTGTTCTTTCTTCTACTTTGGTTTTTAACTCTAATTCTAATTAGTTTATTTCCAATTAGCTTTATAATATTAATTTTTAATTTCAATTCTAATTATTTTATGTGTAATTCTTGATAATATCTAAAACAATTGAAGGTATTTTAGTAAACTTATCAGTTACAGTACAATACGATACAGTCAAACCAAACAACCAAATGTTATTTGACAACAACAAACAATATCATCTATTCAAACGTTGTATTCACAAAACGATACAATATAATACCATACGGTACATTATAAAAGGGTGGGTAATAATGAACCAAACAAATTGTAAAGGTATTAGGTATACATGCTAACATGTAGTATTACATGTTTGTGCCCGAAAGTAATTATACTAATAGGATTCCTAAAAGTAATCATGTAGGATTCCTAACGTGTAGTATTATGTCCTAAAACTAATAGGATTATAAGGCTAATATCTAGAATTTTGGTCATGTCCTTTTATTATGAGTCATTATGCTTAATACTATAAGGTCATTTTTGTAAACTGACATTATATATA
>MCJB01002425.1:61482-79421 GCA_002018475.1 Nicotiana obtusifolia | reverse complement strand
ATATATATATATATATATATATATATATATATATATATATATATATATATATATGTATGTATATATATAAAATTGGAGACAAAACAAAGGAAAATGGAGCGGATTATTACAAGATGGGAATGGAAGTAGCCAACCAAACTAAGATTCCCATGTTTATTTTATATGTCAAGACTTAAAAAGTATTTGGTGATCTAGATTGTTAGCGTCAGTAAAGGATCGTTTGTTTTTTAGTGATTAAAATATTTGAATTTGAATATACATTTAAATGTTAATATGTTATATTTTGATATGAATATTGAATAATTAAGATGTCATGATCCCAATTTTCCTCCGTAGGATGTCGTGATAGCACCTAGTCTCTAAGAGCCTAACATTCATGTAGAAATAACTGAAATAATGAATAAAGGCTCAATACCTCAACAATAAATATAAAGAAACTCTGCAACTCAGTATATACAACTTCCCAAAAGCCGACGAATACAAGTCATAAGCTCTATGAACTGGTACTGAATATCTCTATACATCAGTGTCTATAAAAGGATAAGGAAATAAAATAATTTAGGTAGAGGGGGACTCCGAGGCCTGCGGACGCCGGCAGGTATAACTTGAAGTCTCGGAAGCTGAGCTCTCGCTAGTGCCTGTGTAGCATGAGTACACCGCAACGGTACCCAGTAAGTGCCAAGCCTAACCTCGAAAAAGTACTGATTAGGTCAAGTCAAGGCCCTACTGGAATAAATAAGAAACTGAACAAGTGTATAATAGTGAAATAATGATAAAAATAGAAATGAGACAATTAAAGAAATTCACTGAGAATAGCTATAATGAACTAAGGCAAATAATGCATCACAGAAGAAAACAAGGGATGTTATGCCAAGGAAATGAAACAACCAAACACAAGTGAAGTAATAGAGAAGTATCAACAGGAGTCACTATCAAGGTACCGCCTCGTAGTCTCAAATCACAAAATAATTCACAATCTTTTCTTATATCACGCGGGATCCTTGTATTTAGCTTTGAAAATTATTTTTTCGAAATAGCTTCCCGCGTTTTAGCCCACCTTATCACACCGCATGGCTTTAAGTAGTTCCCCTACTAGCAACACGCTTATCAAGCCCACCTTATCTCACCGCATGCATTTCAACCCCAAAACCTTATAACACCATGCGTATCAATATCACAACGTATCACAAATCGCACCTCAAGTATCCAATATCACAACTTGCCAAAGAAAGCAACAATAACGGTGTTTCACAATAAATAGCCCATGACTCAACCATAATGTATACAAGAGTCTCAACAATAATGAGCGAAAGTGAATGACTCAACAGAATAGTATTTCATAACTTAACACTTTGCCTCGATGTGAATCACGACCTTTATAACTCAATACCAATTTTAACAACAAGATATTCCAAGAATAACAACTTTAAGTAAAATATTCAACGGTTAAAATAATGAATATGGAATAAAGAAAACAAGAACTTTGACTAAACATGTAGAGCAATTAACAAGAAAGAGATAAGACAAGTAGAGCATGTGAAAATAGACTAATGATGATGAATATAACATGTAAGATAACTCAATTAAGGCATGAAATGAGTCTACACACCTAAAATTGGTAAATTTCCTTATTTATCCCGTGTACACACTCGTCACCTTGCGTACATGGCTTCCACATATTACAGTTATCACGAACAACACTAATCCTAAGGGGTAATTCCCCCACACAAAATTAGGCAAGACACTTACCTCAAAACACGCTAACTCAATCCACTAGTAAGCCTTTCCCTCGATTATCCAACTCCGAACGGCTCAAATCTAGCCAAAGCAACTTCACACCATAAATATAACTATAGGAAACTATTTCGAACAATAAAATTACGATCTTTGCAAAGAAATAAAAAGTCAACTCAAGAAGTCAACCAGGGCCCCCGTCTCGGCACCCGACCAAAATTACAAAATACGAACACCCATTTGATAACGAGTCCAACCATACAATAATTACTCAAATCCGACCTCAAATCGCCTTTCAACACCCCAAATTTAGTCTAGGAAGTTTTCACAAAATATTTCCCAAATTTCTTACTCAAATCACTAATTAAATGATGAAAATGATAATAGGTTCTTGAAATATAGTCAAATCCGGGTTAGAATCATTTACCCTAATTATTTCTTTGAAAAAATCTCGAAAAATTGCCACAAACCGAGCTCTCTAGGTCCAAAATATGAAAATGAAACTCAAACCCTCGAAGACCCCTTTTCTGCCCAGCGATCCTCGCTTCTACAGGCCTGGGGTTGCACCTGCGATGCTGCACATGGGGAAAATCCATCGCAGGTGCGTGTTCCAACTTAAATTCAGAGGTTTCGCTTCTTCGGAGAATGGCTCGCACCTATGAGCCCGCTTTTGCGGAAAAGCGACCGCACCGGCGGTCCTGCCCAATGCCTCCTCCAATTCCGCTTCTGTGAAAGCAAGTCCGCGCCTACGGAGGCGCACAGACCTGGGCTGCCTCATTTCGCTTCTGCGCTTCACCACTCGAACCCGCAAGTCCGCACCTGCGGCCAATTGCTCCGCAGGTGCGATTACATCAGGAAGGTTGATGCTTCAGCAGAATGATCAAATCTAATTTGGATCCAAATTCAATTTGAATCACACCCGGTATAACTATCCGACTGGTTGTTTTGAGCTCCAGCACGTCATTTTGCGTTTTGAGGCCTGGAGGAGCTTCACTTCATGTTTTATGACTATACGTGTGGTCGGAATTGAATTTCGGAAAGTTTGGAGTTGATTTGGAGGGAAAATTCTTAATTCGGAAGCTTTAAGTTGGAAGAATTGGCTAATTTTTGACTTTTGACTAAACGACCTTGGAATCGGGATTTGAGGGTTCCTATAAGTTCGTATGATAATTTCGGACTTGGGCGTATGATCGGGTTGAGTATCAGGTGGTCCGGGAGCATTTCGACGCTTATTGTGGAAAGTTGGCATTTTGAAGGTTTTAGAATTTTCTAAGTTTGATTTGAAGTAGACTTTGGTATTATTGATGTCCGTTTGGGGTTCCGAGCCTTGGAATAGGTTCTTATCGAGATTTATGACTTGTGTGTAAAGTCTGGCATCATTCCAGAATGTTTAGGTATGAATCAGACGCGTTCGTCGAAGTTTAAATGTTTGAAAGTTGAAAGAAAGATTTTGATCGTTGATTCATAATTTTGATGCTATTCGTGGTATTTGTGACGTTTTGAGCCTTTGGTTAAGTTCAGGTAAGGTGTTGGGACTTGTTGGTGTGATTGGATGGGGTCCCGAGGGCAACGGGTGAGTTTCGGGGTTGTTTCAGATCGTTTCTCCATGTTCTGCTGCTACTGTTGCTGGTTCTGGTTCTGTCCTTCTTGAACGCATACGGGAGACCTCATTCACGCAGAAGGATCTGAGGTGAATCGCGGTCGAGTCAGGGGCGTCGCATTCGCGGAAGAGAAGCTGGACATGGGAGTCTTGGCCTACGCGTTCGCGATAGCCAGGCCTGGTAAGGCATCGCGTTCGCGGGCTTGCTATCGTGTTCGCGAAGAAGGTTTTGGACTCGAGTGGAGTTTGTGCTTCGCGAACGCGAGGCACATGCCGCGTTCGTGTTGAAGGTTGTCTGGGCATGTATAAGATTACAAAAACGGGTTTTGGCTCATTTTGTCTCAATCTTCCATGGGATCCGACCTTGGGGCGATTTTGAAGGAGCTTCATCGTCGTCCATCACTAGGTAAAGTGGCTTCTACATATTTTAAGTTAAATACAAGAACTATACATGAATTATACATGGATTTGAACATGAAAATTGGTGGAAATTTGTGAGATTTTTAAGAAAACCTAGAATTTATATTTTTGGACTTTGACCATGAAATTGGACATGAAATTAGGGATAAATTATATATTTGAGTTCGTATTGTTATGTGTAATGTTTATCTTCGAAGATTTTCGAAATTCGGGCACGTGGGCCTGAGGGTTGATTTGTTGACTTTTCGAGCGTAGTTAAAAATTGATATAAATAAATTAATTATGAGTGTTGGAGTATCTTCTTATTGGTCTACATGTTGTTTGACCTTTTTCGGATCGTTTGGCTTTGACTTGAGGAGTTAGAGAGGCGTTGGAGCCAGTTATTGGAACTTCGAAGCGAGGCAGGTCTCCTATCTAACTTTGTGAGGGGGAAACTACCCTTAGGTGATATGATTGTTATGTGCTACTAGCTGTGGGTGCAACATACGCACAAGGTGACGAGAGTCCGTACGTAGCTAAAGCATGTTTATACCCGGGTAGACTTAGGACTTTATCATGTAATATTTGAATTATTTGAACTCATTTTTCTAGCTTGTTTAAGTGAAATTATAATTGAAATTGATTTGGAATACATTAGGCCGAGCTTTATCGCCTTGAGTAGTTTTGGCGAGATATTTGATGAACAGTAAATGTCATGTTTACCTTATGCTCCTGCACCTATGTTGTAAGCACGTGACTCGTAATTCGATAAGTTTCTTTCTTTCCTGTGGATCAGATCGAGCGCCTCGACAATATTTATATATATATATATATTATGGGATGCATCCATTGAATGGGCTGTACAACCTCCACAGTGTATGTAAGCAACTATATGGATCGGGTCGAACGACCTCGGCATAACTCGTGCGTGAAATCGTTAGGAGTCCGGATATCCACGAGATTACTCTCTTGATATAACTTGGAAATTTCATGATATTCTTATATGACCTGAGATCGGATATTTAATTGATGATTCTTATTTGTTGAGATAGCATGTGCCACCTGGGGATTTTAAACTGATGAAATTTTGCTAATGGATTTTTTATCTACTTTTCCTTGCCCTGTTGATCTTGTTGTATTTCATGTCTGCTTATGATTCCTGCATTTTATTTATTGGACCGCTAGTAAGTATCGATGTCGACCCCTCGTCACTACTTCTCCAGGGTTAGGCTAGATACTATTGGATACGCGTTGATTTACGTACTCATGCTATACTTCTGCACTAAATATGCAGAATCTGACAGGTTCCTTTGATGGTCATCTTGGCGCGTAGGCGTAGCTTTTTAGGGGACTTTATGATGAGCTGTATTCTAAGCTACACACCGCAGCCCTCAGAGTCTCCATCTTATGTATTTATTTTACCATGTCTATTTTATATTCCAGACAGATGTTGTATTATTATTACACTCTTTAGTAGACGTTCATGCACTTGTGACACCAAGTTTTGGGATGTTCTAAAAACCTTTATTATCTATTCTATTTACATACTTTTATTATCTATTCTATTTAATTTACATACTTTTATTATCTATTCTATTTAAAAATTTGTAAGTTTTCATGATTTTAATGTGTTAATTCCTTTATCTAATAAAATTCACGATTTCGAAAATAATAAAATGAATAATTAAGTTGGTAGTTCACCGTTGGCTTGCCTAACAACGACGTTGGGCGCTATTACGACCTATAGTGGGTATTAGGTCGTGACACCGGGGCCTCCGGGACCCCGTTCGAATATACCAACTAGTGCCAAAACATATAAAGGACCTGCTCTAGGACAAAAATCACATCAAACAACATCGATTCTACAAATCACAACCCATTTCAAGCCTATGAAACTATAAACTTCCGAATTCCAAAACAAATGCCGATTCATACCAAACCAACTTCGACTGACTTCAAATTTTGCAGTAAAGTCATAAATGACATTACCGACCTATTTCAACTTTCGGAATCGGAATTCGACCGCTATATCAATAAAGTTATCTCCCGATCAAACTTTCCAACCTTCCCAACCTTTAATTTTCTAGCTTTCGCCAATTCAAACCGAAATGACCTACGAACTTCCAAATCAACATCCAGACACGCTCTTAAGTCTAAAATCACTATACAGAACTATTGGAATCATCAAAACTCCATTCCGGAGTCATCTACACAAAAGTCAAACTACGGTCAACTCTTTCAACTTAAAACTCCAACTTAGGGACTATATGTCCCAACATAAGCTCCAACTTAAGTTATAAGGTGGTGGTGACTGGTGGTGGTAGTTGTATTGTAGGAGTAGTGATGATTATTGCACAATAGTGGTGATTGATAGTAGTGGCTGGCAGGAGATAAGGGTGGGTGTTCGGTACTTCAGTGTGGTATTTAAAAATTACGGTTCGGTACTTCGATATTCCGTAAATCAATTGTACATACCAAATATCGTACCAAAGTTGTTTGGTACGGTTTGATATTTGTTGTTTGATTTGGTACGATTTCGGTTTCCAACCAAACTAATAGTTTTCAACTTTTCATTTTTTTTGCAAGTAACAATCTAAAGTGGATACTTTCATACGAAGCTTAGCAAAAATAGTATAGCAAATTACATATCGAAACAGAATTTTACAATATAGACTTTTGAGAAAACATTGCAACATAGCTCATATCAGACTAACAATGGACAACACGAAAATGGAAGCTCCATGTTATCTATTTGCCCAAAAGAAATATGATAATACTGGAAATGGCACACTTTTTAACGAGCGTTATCTCTTCACCAAACATCAATGATCCATTCGGACATATTTCAGATTCTTGAACTTGTTCCATTTAACTGGAAGTAAGGAACATGCATAGCTATATAAGGTAGTAAATTATTTCATCGTGTTAAAAACTTGCAATAAGATGGACAAACACAGTAGTCATTCATTATCTTCCACGACTACAACTTGCTATGGACTTACATTTTCATCCAGCAACAAGCTTGCTATGGACTTACATTGATTCAAATAGAGTAACCAATTAATTCAAAATTCAAAATTCAAAATTCAAAAGATCTTTTAGTTAGAAATGTAATTTATTTTGTCTTAACAAAGCCACTTGGCTTTTTGTGGCTATGCCACTTGTCTTAATATAGTATTGGCTCTCCTTTTATTATAGAAGAAGAAGATTTGAATGAGTAGTTTTTTTTCCTGTTATTTATAGATAATTATAAGATATCTATATTTATTAATTCAAAATTTAAAATTCAGAAGGTTTTTTAGTCAGAAAGGTAGTTTATTTTGTCTTAACAATGCCACTTGACTTTTTGTGGTTATGCCACTTGCTTAACTTAGTGCTTTTGCCTCTCCTTTTATTATAGAAGAAGATGATTTGAATGAATAGTGTTTTTTATCGTTATTTATAGATAATTATAAGATATCTATATTTATTAATTCAGGTAGAGCGACCAATTAATTCAAAATTTAAATTTTAAAAAGTTTTTTTTAGTTAGAAATGTAGTTTATTATTTGTTAACAATGCCACTTGTCTTAATGTTGTGCTTTTGCATCTCCTTTTATTATATACTGGTTTTTCGGCACGTGCGTTGCACGTGTATGCAGAGTCATGTACATATATGATCCAACAATAGATTGAAAATGTTCCTTCACAATATACAAAATAATTGAAGAAATATTTGTAAAGGTGTTTGCGGAAGACTTTGATGACAATCAAAGTTTAATCCTGAACAACCATAAGCTGTGATGACCCCATATTATAGTTTTAACCCTCAATTCTGTGTTTCAAAATCTCAATTAGCTCCATTTAGTCTTCTTCGACTTGCGTGCGCAGTCCGTATCTTTTTTCGGAAGGTTTTTATGTGAAAATTTGATGAAAATGAGAAATCGTGCTTTAAAACTCATTGAAGTTGACTTCAGTCAACGTTTTGAGCAAACAGACCCGGATCAGTATTTTGACGGTCCCGAAGGGTTCGTATCATAATTTGGGACTTCGACGTATGTCCAGAATCGAATTCGGAAGTCCCTAACTTGAATTATCGTCATTTGTTGAAAGCTAGAAGTTTAAAGGCTTAAAGAAATTCCAAGTTTGACCGTAGTTTGACTTTGTTTCTACCAGGTTTAGATCTTGGTTTCGGAACTCATTATAAGTTCATTATAGTATTTATGACTTGTCCGCAAAATTTGGTGCAAAATGGAGTTGATTTGACGTGATTCGGACGCCCGGTTGTAAAATTAAAAGTTCTTAAGTTTCTTTGAAAATCTCATTCGTTTTGGTGTCTGATTCATAGTTCTAGGTGTTACTTTGGTGTTTTGATCACGCGAGCAAGTTCGTATGATATTTTTGGACTGGTGTGCATGTTTGGTTTGGAGCTCCGAGAGATCAGGTGAGTATCGGATAGGCTTCGGAATGGTTTTGGACTTAGGAAAAATAGTTGGTGCATCTATTTCTGGTGCAGGCCTCAGATCTCGCAATTGCAAGGTCCGAGTTCGCATTTGCGAAGTTGAGCCAAGCCTTATGGGTTCGCATTTTCTAACATAGTGTTCGCATTTCCAAAGTGCACCTGGGGAGAGCTTCTTCGCATTTGCGATCATCATGGTCGCATTTGCTGAGGGTCCATTGTTCGCAATTGCGATGACAACAGAGATGAAAGGATTTCGCATTTGCGAGTGATTCTTCATATTTGCGAGGTACGCAATTGCAAACCCCAGGTAACAAATGCGACATCTACGACTGGACAAATAGTTGGGGGACAGGATTTTTGAGTTCATTCTCTCAATTTTGAACCCTAGACTCGGTAGGAGACGACTTGGAGAGGGTATTTTCACCTTCAAACCTTGGGTAAGTGATCCTAATCTATTTCTAATCATATTCCATCAATTTATCTTTGATTTTAACATCAAAATCATGTGAATGGGATGCCCTATTCAACTCCTTATAATCTACATTAGCTAGCCAGTCTGGATATTTTACCTCTCGGATCAAACCGATGTCAAGTAGGCGAGTTACCTGTCATATATGCATGCGACCATGCAAAACAATCGACATTATGTTTAAGAAATTCAATAAAGCTAGACCTGAGCTCGGGGTGCAGTCCTGTTCCCAAGTGGAATTTCCTCTCCTAGAACTTTTCAAACAATGCAACTTGCTCGAGCTCTTCCCCTGTGGATTTTGTTGCATTCGTCTCCTCTGGTACCTGGAAATATCTCGGCACCTGATAGTATTCTGATGCCTCTCCCCAATGGCTAACTTCACTCGATTCGGGAGCAGGCGTGGGTTCCTATAGTTTCCATGCCGCATGTTCCTCCCCTTTGCTACTGGAGACCGAAATCACATTCATCTCCCTTACCGTCGGTAGGTCACCTTTTATCTGTTTGATTCCTTCGGATGTTGGGAATTTCAGAACTTGATGATACGTTGATGGTACGACTCTCATCTCGTGCAACCATGGTCTTCCCAGAATAATGTTATAACCCACATCACCATCCACAACTTCAAAAAAAGTCGTCTTCATCTCCCCTTCAGTGTTCATGGGCAGCAGGATCTCTCCTCGGGTTGTCACGCTGCGAGGTTGAATTCGGCGAGGAGTTAGTGGCTGGAATGATGCTTCCAGTGGGTTTGGCTTGCTCCAATACCCTTCATTGTATGATATTGGCCGAACTTCCTGGATCCACCAAAACACATTTGATTTTAAAATCTAGTACATTTAAAGAAATTACCAATGCGTCGTTGTGCAGTAGTAATAGTCCATATGCGTCCTCTTCTGTAAAAGTGATGTTGTCTTTAGCGACTTCTCGGAGTCTCTTGCTATGGGTTATTGATAGATTCGTCTTTTTTGCTGCCGAGAAGGTTACCTCATTGATCTCATTCCCCTCGAAGATCATGTAGATCGTCTGGCGCGGGGTTTTTCTCCTATTTTTGAGTTCTCCGCGTTATCACGGTCGTGACCATAATTATTCTTGGCCCGGTCACTTAAGAATTCTGTGAGATGCCCATTTTTCAGCAATGTTGCCACCTCTTCCTGCAGATGTCGGCGGTCCCCAGTCCGGTGGCCATTCATCCTGTAGTATTCGTACCACAAATTGGGATCCCTTTGGCCGGGATCAGACTTCATCAGCTTCGGGAACCGTGCTTCTTTAATGTTCCTCATAGACGATACCAACTCTACTATACTGATGTTGCAGTTGTATTCTGATATCCTAGGGTAGGAAGGATCCCATGTACCTGACGTTTCTTTGTCCCGCAATTATCTGTTATTCTGATCGCGATTAGTTCTTCTATCGGTGACGAACTTTTCTACTGACCGAAAACCTTTGCCACATCCTTTGGCCTATTCGTAGGGCAAAAATCGGCCCCTCGAAGATCGTCAATCTGTGTCGAATTCGTCTTTTGATTTTTTTTAATTCTTCTCCCGACCTTTTGCCGACGACAAGAAACCAGTCTGATCATCTTCAATCCTTATCTTAGACTCGTACCGGTTATGGAAATCCACCCAAGTCGTCGCTTGGAACTCAAGCAAGCTCTCTTTCAAGTTTTGGAAAGTGCCAGAACTTCTGGGATTTAGAACTTTGGTGAATGCTTCAGCCGCCCATTCATCCGGAACATTCAGAACAACATCCTCTCTGTTTCAAACCGGGTGACGAATTCCTGCAGCAACTCGAATTCTCCTTGTGCAATTCTGAATGTGTCGGCCTTTCAGGCCTGCACTTTTCTGGCCCCGGCATGGGCCTTAATAAAAGAGTCTACAAGCATCTCAAAAGAATCTATGGAATTCTTGGGTAACAACGAATACAACGTCAAGGCTTCCCTCGTGAGAGTCTCTCTAAATTTCTTCAGCAAAACAAATTCAATCTCATGGGGAGCTAAATCGTTCCTCTTTACCGCTGTTGTATAGGTGGTAATATGCTCTTGAGGGTCTGAAGTTCCAACATACTTCGGCACGTCGGGCATTTAAATCGCTTCGGGATTAATTCTGGTGCCGCGCTTGGTTTGTATGGCAACCAAGTATACTTCAATGCGAGCATCCACTTCCCTCATAAACTGTAAGAGTTCACTCTTGAAGGGATTGTTCTCATTGTTGGGGCTGGATCCGCTCCCCCCAGCCCTATCGAAGCCAACCTCGCCCCTCAGAGTGTTGTTGTCAACGCTCTACATTGTTTGATTCACAAGAGCACTGGGAGGAACTGAACCTCGTCCATTCGCATTATTGGAAGCCCCCGATAACGCCTGCTTCAGCTGCGTCATAACCTTATCTTGCTGTGTGAGATGGCCTAGAATGACCACTTGTTGCTCTTGCAAGACTCTTACCGCTTCAACAACATGTTTCTCTTCAGCATCATCGGAGTCGCCTTCCGAACATGTCGCTGGCACCGCTTGTTATGGACCGGCATAGCATCGTTTCCCTCGTTACATGTGTCACTGACTGAATCCTCGTGATGAGGGTGGTCTCCTTGGACCTCAAGATTTTGTATTTTGTTCACACCATTATCTACCATTTTTTTGATTTTTTGCTAAGACAAATAATCAAAACACATTAGTAAAAGAGGCAATGATCAACTTAATTATATAGTTGTCTAGGCCCCATTGTGGGTGCCAATTTGTTTACCCATAAAATGGTACAGTTGAATTTATTTATTTTTTCTAGACAAGTGAATTAATTCGATCCTAAAACAATACAAGAATCGAAGAAATATGCGATACTTAGCCTTGAAATAAAGGCAAAATAGCAGAAAAAGTAATTCCGGGAGCAGGGCTTCCGGGTACAACAATAATGAAATCAAGAAATAAGAAGGTAACATTGTATAAAGCTTTGAATTGATTATAGCATAAGTTTGCCAGAAAATTTGTGTCCTTTACAATGATAATATAGCTCACTATTTATAGCTGTACCTAGGGAACAAAGTCCTAGGATCATGCCTTTCTTTAATGTCAATTATGAGAGCTATTGAAGGATGTGTAACGGTGAGCATAAATGACAAAATTTTTTGTAACAGTCTTTGTACTAAATACTGTGAGATTTTCTCAATTGAATGCTACTGGATGGCAGGTAATTATTGCATCTTTATGAGCGTCATTCTTTTCGGTGACAAATGGAATAGTTGTCTTTGGCTTTAACTATCCTTGCCTTCAGCTCTACATGTCACTCTCTTATGCAACAACCTAGCATAGCATATTTTACCGTATAACATATACTTGTGACAGAAGAAAAAACATTTCAAAGATTACATGATCCTCTTTTCGCTCATTATTCATTCATTCTATTGCTGGAAATAGCTAAAAAGTGCACATCTGATCTCTCGTGTCTCAACAAATACTAAAGGGTGGATTGGTTCGAATACGAGTTGTGTAGAAATTAGTAATGTATGTATTAGTAATGTAGGTATTAGTTATACAAGGATTAGTTATACATGATTTAGTTATGTTCAAATTAATTATGCAGGGATTAAATGTGGGACTAATTATACGGGGATTAGTTTATACAGGGGTTAATTATATAAAAATTAATTATGTAAGGATCAATAATATAGAAATGTAATTGTGATGACCCGATAGGTCATTTTGAGCTTTAGCCTTAATTTCTATGTTTCGAGATTAATTTCTATGTTTCGAGACATAAATTAGCTTTGTTTAGTATTTTTTGATTTACATGCGCAGTCCGTGTCTTATTCTGGAAAATTTTATGTGAAAAACTGAAGAAAATATGAATTTCAGCCTTAAAAATGATTTTTGTTGACTATGGTCAATATTTTGTGTAAACTGACCTGGATCGGTATTTGGACGATCCCGGTAGGTCCGTATCGTTATTTTGGAATTGGGCATATGCCGAGAATTGAATTTGGAAGTACCTAACTTGTTTTGACGTGATTTGTTGAAAACTAGCAATTTGAAGATTCAAAGAATTCTGAAGTTCAACTGTAGGTTGACTTTATAACCACCGGGTTCGGATTTCGATTCCGGGACTTGGTATAGGTTAATTTTATTATTTAAGGCTTGTTGCAAAATTTGGTGCAAAACGGAGTTGATTTGATATGATTCGGACGCTCGGTTGTAAATTTGAAAGTTCTTGAGTTTTTTGGAAAATTCTATGCATTTTGATGTCCGATTCGTAGTTCTAGGTATTATTTTAGTGTTTTGATCACGTGAGCGAGTTCATATGATGTTAATACACTTGTGTGCATGTTTGATTTGGAGCCCGATGGGCTTGGGTGAGTTTCGGATAGGCTACGAGTCATTTTTGACTTAGAGAAATCTGCTGGTTCAGCAGTTGCTAATGTCTGGTATTTTGTTCTTCGCGATTGCGAACCTACTCTCGCAATCGCGAAGGGTAACTTAGGGATAGGGTGGTTTTCTTCTACGCGAACGCGGAGGAGAGGTCGCAAACGCGAAGCATCGGAGGTATTACCCTTCGCGAACGCGACCTTTCACTCGCGAACGCGATGAGTTAAGTGGGATTATGGGGGAGGTAGGGGTTGTTCTACGCGAACACAAGTCCAGGATCGTGAATGCAAAGGCCGAAGGGGACAGTCTATCACGTTTGCGTGCAACCTCTCGCGAATGCGTAGGCCCCTAGGGCCGCTGTTCTTCGTGAACATGAAGAAGGCCTGACGCCCAGTGATTAAAAGGTCCCGAAGTGGGGAATTAAGTTATTTTTCACCATTTTCAAGTTTGAGCTCGGTTTAGAGGCGATTTTGAAAAGGTTTTTCATCCCAACTTTATAGGTTAGTAGATTTTAACTTGTTTCCTTACATTTCCATAAACACTCATTGATTTTAAGCTTTAATCTGTGCTTCTTCATGGTAGAAATTAGGGTTTAGGTAGAAATTGAGAATTTTGAGAAATTGAGATTTAGACCTCAAACTGAGGTCGAATTTCGAAACTAATGACATAACAGAGCTCAGGGTGAATGGGTAATCGAGTTTTGGTCTGAATCTCGGGTTTTGACCATGCGGGCCCGCGGTTGACTTTTTTCCAAAAAACATTAAAGATTGGATCTTTTTCACTCCTGGGTAGTTTCTAAGCTTATTTTGAGTTATTTGAACTATATTTGATTTGAATTGAATTGTTTGGAGCTAATTCTAAGAGGAAAAGCCGCGGTTGAGCATTGATTTGGTTGCAGAGTGAGATAAGTGTTGTGGTTAACCTTGACTTGAGGGATTATGAATTATTTGTCTAATTGCTACGTGTTTTATGTGTGGGTACGACGTATATGTGAGGTGACAAGTACTTATGCGTTGTTATTGGGTTAAATCATGCAGGTGGAACTTGTTTCGTTATATTTTATTATTTATGATATCCATGCTTAGGTTAGATTATTACTTCTTTGATTATTCATTTCGTACTTATTGCTTATTTCAAGTTATTGAATATTTTTGGAAATTAAAGTTTTGTATCATGGCATTATATTTGAAGCTAAATTTATTCTCCGCATTTTTTAATATTCGAATTCATATTATCATTATTATATGGTGAGGAAGAGAGTAAAAGAACGAAGGGTTATTCCGTGCATTGCATTAACATTATCATTATTACATGGATAGGAAGAGAGTAAAATCACGAAGGGTGATGCCATGTCATTTTATTTACATTATCATTATTACATGGTGAGGAAGAGAGTAAAAGCACGAAGGGTGATGCCGTGCCATTTCATTCATTTTATTATTACAAGGTGAGGACTAGAGTAAAAGCACGAAGGGTGATGCTGTGCCATTATATTTATATTATTGCATGGTGAGGACGAGTGTAAAAGCAGGAAGGGTGATGTCGTGCCATTTTCATATCATTTGTTTGACTAATTCTCCCGGTTTTGGAAATTTACTTGGTATCTTTTGATTTCATACCTGTCGTAGTTGTTATATCTTTCCCTTTTCGGATGTCCCCTCCCAGTTTGTACATTATCATTCTCTATCATTATTGTTTCTTATATTCACTTGTACAGGTTTATTTATGTAGGTGTCTTGTTATAGCCTCGTCACTACCTTGTCGAGGTTAGGCTCGACACTTACAGAGTACATTAGGTCGGTTGTACTCATACTACACTTCTACACTTCTTGTGCAGACATTGGTATTGGTCCCAGCGATGCGTGAGGTGCGTAAGCTTGGATCATTGCATACGGAGACTCGAGGTAGATGTGCTGGCATCCGCAGGCTTTGAAGTCCCCTTCCTTTTCCCACTTTTACTTTTCTTTTCTTTCAAAACAGTAGTATTAATTTCAGACTTTGCTTATAGATTTCTAGTTGCTTGTGTACTCGTGACTCCAGATTTTTGGGAATAGATATTATCACATGATTTATATCAATATTGTGTTAGACTGGGGTTCTATTTCACGTTGTATATCACTATTGTATTTTTAACTGTTAAAATTGGTTATTTAACTATTTCACGTCAGCTTGCCTAGCAAGTGGATGTTAGACGCCATCACGACCCTGAGGTTGGGATTCCAGGTCGTGACGAGTTGGTATAGAGCACTAGGTTGCTTAGGTCTCACGAGTCATGAGCAAGCTTAGTAGAGTGTGGAGGATCGGTACGGAGGCATCTGTATTTAATTTCTAGAGACTATGGAGTTTTAGGAAAAAAAAATTTTCATTTCTTTCTTTCTCTATCGTGCGATTTTATTCTATCATTGATGTTTGAATCATTCCATTCTTGTTCTCTCACAGATGGTGAGAACACGCACTACGTCTACAGACGGACATGAGCTGGATTCCTGTTGTTGAGCTATTCTCATGCATTTAGTCGTAGTTGCCATTTCATGCTATCTCTTTCATTGTTAAGCTTATGGTACGTACTTGAATTGGAAGTTGCCATTTTACGGAAATACCTTCATTGTTGAGTTATTGAGGTTGCAGTTGTGAAAGATATTAACACATTGTGGTTGAAGTGTTGATCTTTGGGACATCCTTCCTTGTTGAGTTGTTTTGTATTAATTTTGTAATTATTGAGATTCTTACACATATTGTGGTTGAGCCGTTGGCTGTTTGTGGTAACACTATTGTTGTTGATTTGGTAATGTTGTGGCATATAGGCATATGTGCTAAGAGTTGATTATTGTTTATGATACTAATGCACATGCGGTGGTATAAGGATAGAGATTATGTCACGACCCAAAAATCCAGCTAGTCATGATGGCACCTAAGTCAACCCGCTAGATAAGCCAAATGATAGACATCACAACTCAAATAGGATAACATGAGCTTTCTATATTAAATCTCATGGATTGGTAATACAAGTCACGAGCTTCTAAGACACAGAATTTACAAAGCCGGTACGAAATAAATATATCATCTGTTCGAAATATACATAAACAGATTCATAAATCTAAAGCTACCAAGAATAAGAGGCAGCTATAATCGGAAGGCAGGTACCTCTTCAATGCCAGCTCCCGCCATACACAGCAATATCAGCTCCAAAATCTGCACGCAAGGTGCAGAAATATAGTATAAGTACAACGACTCCATATACTCAATAAGTAACAAACCTCACCTTAGGTTAAAATAAGTGACGAGCTTAGAAGAATGTCAGTGTCCAACACCAATAGCCAAATAACAATTCGTAATAATATAATGAAGGTAGTACAAGCAATAACTCAAAAGATATTATGCTCAGCTCGTTCACAATTACTGGAAAAAAAAGACATGCTTTTCAGGTATAACAGTAAAGCCCGAATCTTTCACCGGAGTCACCAAAATATGAGTATATCAGAAAAACTGTGATTTTCCCAAACTTTTAAAATAGATAAGACATTTTATTATCAGATAGCGTGAGGAAAGTACATCTCTATGCCTACATGTCAATATGCATGTCAAGTAATCAATTATCATATACCGTCTAGCATGAGGAATAAATATCTTAATGCCGACATGTCAAATGTACATGTGAAATCATGAATGCCACAATATCGACTAGCATGAGAAAAATGCATCTCTATGCCTATATGCCATGTATGCATGTCAAATGAATGATTTCACGGTGATATTCCTAGGTACTCTCACACTCAACATACTTAATCTGTCTGTCTCAAATGCCCAATTCATCACACACACACAAAAAAAAAATCACTCAGCACTGTACGGGTACCTGGCTCATGAGCCACTCACCAAAGCACATGTATATACATCACTATAGATGTGCTCGCTGCTAGTACGTCAGACTGCAGAAGGGGCGAATCCTGCCTAAGTGCTAATCAAAAGCCTATAAGGCCTGTTGCAGCGTGCAACCCCATCTATAACAAAAAATAACCTAAAAAGGCGTGTTGCGGCGTGCAACCTGATCCACAATAATACTAATAGTAACAAAGCCAATATGGCCGCCAATATGGCCTACTGTGACGCGTAGCACGATCCACAATAAACACTTACAACACGGCTCTCAGGCCCACCTCAGTCATCAATCTCTCGAGTCTTAAGGGCTCACAATCTCGTACCGCTTAGCCCAACAATGATAACATATGATGTAACAGTGAATAATGAATAGAGACTGAGATATGATATGCAATTGAAGAATCATGATTGGGTATATATTTATAGTTAGAGCAAATAACTTAAAACAACAAAAATAGCCTCATTAGGTCTCAACTGAATAAGCACATAGCCTAAACATGATTTCTAACATGAATCACAACTCAATTACTCTAACAAGTAGGAATTATACGGATATAACAAGATATAACAACAAAACAAGTCCGGTCATAATATAGTCTACTTGAATCATTATTACCTTGGTGCACGCCCACACGCTCGTCACCTAGCATGTGCGTCACCCTAATACATATCTTAATAACATAGTTCCCAGGGTTAATTACCCTCAAATCCAAGTTTAGATATGTTACTTACCTCGAAGAAGCCAAATCCAATACCGAGCAAGCCAAACAACACTCTAGAAATTCCATCCCGCGCCTATCAACCTTTGAACAACTCGAAACTAGCCAAAAGTAACTCAAAAATATCAAACAATGCCAAAGGAAACAAATCCAATCGATAAAGGTTGAATCGTTAATCAAAAGCTCAAAGTCAACCAAAAAGTCAAACCCGGGCCCGCACCTCAGAACCCGACAAAACTCACAAAATTCGAAAACCATTCAATTACGGGTCCAACCATACTAATTTCACTCAATTCTGACTCCGAATCGATGTTCAAAACTAAAAAAATTCACTTTAGGAAAGTTAGACACCC